>JAODAL010051613.1:0-26565 GCA_025379985.1 Phyllomedusa bahiana | reverse complement strand
CTCCCACCCCGTGTCATTTTCCCACTTGGGCCTACCCTGTTTTTGCCACCCGAATGTCATTGTGCCACTGCCTGACCTCATGCTGCTGCTGCCGTGACCTACACACTGTGTCATTGTGCCACTGTCTGACCTCATGCTGCTGCTATGGCTGCTTCCGTGACCTCCACACTGTGTCATTGTGCCACCGTCTGACTTCATGCTGCTGCTGTGGCCGCTGCTGTGACCTACACACTGTGTCATTGTCCCACTGTCTGACCTCATGCTGCTGCTGTGGCTGATGCCGTGACCTACACACTCTGTCATTGTGCCACTGTCTGACCTCATGCTGCTGCTGCCGTGACCTCACACTGTGTCATTGTGCCACTCTGTGACCTATTCCTGTTTTTGCACCTCCAGAATGTCATTGTGCCACTGTCTGACCTCATGCTGCTGTGGCTAGTGCCGTTACCTCCACACTCTGTTACTAATGTTGCCACCTGAGCTCTCAGCTTGTTTTTTTCCAGCTTTCTCTGGCATGACTTTACAGGCAACATTCCCGCTTCAGTTTTTTGGTCAGTTTTGCCCTCTTAAGTGCCAGGGAATTTTATAGTGAAGCGATTCTAAGAGCGGAGGCAGTCATGTGCGTGTCATACTAAAACACAACATTGTATGAAGACCAAACCAAGCTCCCTCTGCATATTAAAGCATGGCACACCGTTCTACAGCACCCTGCAGGTGCTGTGCAGCCTGGAAATAGCTGTTTTTTAACGTGATTCGTGCCGAAGTAATTCGGAACGAAGTTTTTTTTTGCCGAGAAATTCGGCGAAGTCACCGAAACGAATTTCGGGAAATTCGCCCATCTCTAATCTCAAGCCAGGGTCAACCCTCAGCACTGAATAAATTTAGGGGAAATGATAATCCCTTATATGCCCTTCACAATGAGTGCTTTGTAGTCTGACAAAGCTTATTATCGACGTTTCAATAATATGCCAATATTTGTTCAATATTTGTAGTTGTACATAAAAACTATTAATCAAAGTGTACTTTGACAATCATCTAATAATGTTGTTATCATTTCATTACTGACAACACATTTGAATAGGCATGGCATACTTTTTGCCTATGCCATGCCTCAGACTAAGAGAAACTGAAGTCTTTGGATTAATGTTTATATCTTCACATGTTTCTATTGCTTATAAATTCTCACAGTGACCTAAAGGAGCTAAAGTATTTATTTAGAATACAGATATATTGCTGAGTCAATTTATATTCTTTGCACATCTGCAAATATGTAGGAGAGTAGATGAGGTGCTCAAATCATAAAACAATAGAAGGAAATCCCAACCCAAACTTTTTATATCAGTTGGAAATAGACCCCTCTGTAAACTTGACTGACAATATGCTCTGAAAATATCATACCTAGAGCCAAATGGACCTTTTAATGAGATATCCAGTTAATATATAATTATTTTGTTCAGTGAAAACAATGTATCTTTCTGTCCTATCTGCTTCTTGCAGTCATTGCTCCTTTGGATCCTGCTATTTATAAATTCATTTTCCAGTAAATTCTCATAAAGGCCGATGTCATGCCAGACACAAGATATTTTTAATGCCCAAACTGAGAAAAAGAGACTTTCTTGGATTAATTCTCATTAATAGTCCTACACCATACACTAAAACTGAATTTATCATGTCGTATATTTATTATACAAATACATACAAATATCTATAAAGACATGGATGAAAATAAATAATGGTCAAGCAGTTACCACATAGTACCGCTATAAAAGCAGCAAGTATCACCATACTGTTACTGCACAAACCAGTATTCTGAGACCAATATCGCTGCACAACACTAGCCCTCATTAACCATTTTAATAAAGAAATAGATGTACGCTGATCCGACGTAGTCCAACAAATCCGTCGTTGTCCAAAGGGGAAACCAACAGTAAACCTGGGGGATAGGATGTCACCCAGTTTTTCCAGCTGGATACATGCTGACCTTGCAAAAAAACTCTGAAGACTGAAGTCTTGGGCAGGTTTGTAACAAAACTACATCCATCATGTGTTTGAAAAGAAAGGCAGATATTTGTTAGGCTAAACAGAAGTGGGTATCCTAACTGGATGTTGAGGTGAGCGGAACACATGGGGCGACATGTATAATCTAGGCGCATAGAGCGACCAGTTTAAATAGTTATAAAGCTGTTGAGAATGTACCACAATGTATGAAACCTGTTTACTGCGGTTCATATATAGAGGTGCAGGTGTAGCTCCACTATGACAACTCAGGATCAGGTAGACCACTTTTAACTTGGTCTGCCAGCTCCAGCAGTAATGTGCCTATTTTTGCCATCCTTCAGTTCATAAATGTGTGAGTCATAAGGTTGTGGTTTTAGAGATGGCGATTTCTCAAAATTCGGTTCGGTACTTCGCCGATTTTCGACAAAATTCGTTTCGGTCGAATTACTTCGGCACAGAATCACGTTAAAAAACAGCTATTTCCAGGTGCCAGAGCCTGCAGGGTGCTGTAGAACGTTGTGCCATGCTTAATATGCAGAGGGGCGCTTGGTAGGTCTTCATACAATGTTGCTGTTTTAGTCTGGCCAGCACATGACTGCCGCCGCTCTTTAGAATCGCTTCACTATAAAAGTCCGCTGGGCACTTAAGATGGGCCAAAATGACCAAAAAACTCAAGCTGGGATGTGCCTGATAAAGTCATGCAAGCGAAAGCTGGAAAAAAACAAGCTGAGAGCTCATGGTTGGCAACATAGTGATAGAGTGTGGAGGGTGACGGCGGCAGCACAGCAGCATGAGGTAGCAGTGGCCCAATGACTTTCTGGAGGCGGCCAAAACAGTATTCGGCCACAGAGTGGCACAATCACACAGAGTGGAGGTCACGGCGGCAGCAGTATGAGGTCAGACAGTGGACAATGGCATTTCTGGACGGGGGGTGGGGGATGGCAATACAGTATTAGGCACAGGAGTGGCACAATCAACGTGTGGAGGTCACGGCGGCAGCAGTATGGGTCAGGGGTGGCACAATGCATTATGGAGGCGGCACAAAACAGTATAGGCCACAGAGTGGCACATGATACAGTGTGGAGGTCACGGCCGGCAGCAGTATGAGGGTCAGACAGTGCACAATGACATTAGGAGGCGGAAAAACAGTAAATTAGGGCACAGAGTGGCACATCACCAGTGGTGGAGGTCACGGGCGGCAGCAGTATGAGGTCAGACAGTGGCAACAATGGATTTGAGGTGGCAAAACAGTATTAGGCCACAGAGTGCACAATGATACAGTGTGGAGGTCACTGCGGGCAGCAGTATGAGGTCAGATCAGTGGCACAATGACAAATTCTGGGAGGTGGCCAAAAAACAACAGGGGTAGGCTCCACAGTTGTGGAGGGACGGCAGCGCCACGGCAGCAGCATGAGGTCGACAGTGGACAATGAACACAGTGTGGAGGCACGAAAGGAGGTCCAGCAGCAGCATGAGGTCAGAGAGTGGCACAAATGAATTCTGCAGGTGCAAAATTAGTATTAGGCACAGAGCGGACAATGCTGGAGAAGCGGAGTTTCACGGCGCAGAAGATGGGGTCAGGGCAGTGGCACAATGACAGAGAAGTGGAGGTGATGACAGGAGCAACAGATGAGGTCAGAGAGGGCACAATGACATCTGCAGGTGGCAAATAGGATTAGGCCACAGAGCGGCACCAATGACTGCGAGCGGAGGTCACGGCGCAGCGCATGAGGTCAGGCAGTGGCTCAATGACGAGAGTGGAGGTTGATGACAGGAGCAACAGCATGGGTCAGAGAGTGGCACAATGACATTTCTGAGGTGGCAAAATAGTATTAGGCCACAGAGGGCAAATGATGAGAGGGAGGTCACGGCGCAGCGCCAATGAGGACAGGCAGTGGCACAATGACCGAGAGTGGAGGGGTGGATGACGGGTGTGCAACAGATGAGGGTCAGTATCTGGAGGGGGTGGGGCCATGTTGAGGGGGGTGACGGGGGGTTCGTTGGGAGGACGGATTGTGGGGGGTGCTGGGGGGGTGGGGCAAATGCAATAAGAGTGCGAGAGATGAGGAGGGGTGAGTTGGGGAGGGTGGTGGGTGGTGTTTAGGGGGTGGGACGGGGAGGGGCGGCTTGGGGTGGGGGGTGAGGGGAGGAGTGGACATGACATTCGGGAAGGTGGCCAAAACAGTACAGGCCGCAGAGTGGACAATGAACAGTGTGGAGTACGGCAACACAACAGCAGCAGCAAGCATGAGCACATAGAGTGGCACAATGACAGAGTGTTGAGTGTGGGTGGCGATTACCAGGCCCTGGTAAAGACGGTGGTAGGCAGATGGAGAAACTATCAGCAGATGTGTGGCATCAGGCGGGTGGCGAATCAGAATAGTGGCTGAGTCAGGTAGTATTGAACCCAGACTGACGCTCTAAGGCATTGGTGTGTGGCAATCCTGCGATCCAAGCCTGATTCATCTTGACAAAAGGTCAGTCGTTCAACATTTCCCGTGGGACAAGCGGGTTACTCCTTGGGGTAACGATGGCCCGCCGCACTGAAACCCGCTCTGATGCCAAAACTACTGCGGGCAGGCCAGGCTTCTCCACTGCAAATCGGCAAGTTGCGGCCACACATCCAGTTGGTGCCCAGTAGTCCAGCGGATCTTCTAAACTGGGGTGGCAGAGTGCTGTCAAGTAGGCACAAACCTTTTGTTCAGGGAATGCTCCCTTGTCCTGCTGCTGCTGGTGCTGGTGACTGCCCTCCTCACTAGGCGGGTGAAGGAAGCTGCTCATTAGTGACTCCAGACTTAGGTTACTGCTGATGGAGCTGGTACTGCTCCTACCCCCCCACCTTCCCCAGCAGCCGCGGCAGTAGTACGTGAGCGCTGAGGAACCCCCGGTCAGACCTGTCAGAGGAGGGACGATGCCGCACATAGGCAGCGGCCAACTGATTACGGAGGATTTCCCTATAGTATTTGAGTTTGTCTTCCCTCTCAATAGCTGGGAAAAAGGCTCCCATTTTGGACCGGTAGCGAGGGTCCAATAGGGTGGAGAGCCAGAAGTCATCCCTCTGGGATGCTGACTATTCGGCTGTCACTAGCCAGGCAAATAAGCATGCTGCGGGACATCTGCACAAGTGACTCCGAGGGGCTCCCTGCCTCCATTTCCAATGTATTACTGCCACGGTGCTTGGGAGTCATCTGCCTCGTCTTCCTCATCTCCATCCACCTCCTCCAGCTGCTCCTGCTCCTCCTCTCTTGTCACCTGGGTAGAAAATCCACTCATTTCACCAGACAATGCTTCTGCTCCAATGTCCTCCTCCTCCTCCTCCTCCATTTCAGTCCCCACGGACTCATGTGGCCACGAGATGTAGTCGCCACGTCTCCAGTCCCCTGCCCAGACAGATTTTTCAGCATGCCGTTCCAGGACATGAAGCAGTGGAATGACGTTTTTCATCCCGTAGTCCTGGCGACAGGACAAATAACGTGGGCCTCCCCGATGGCCTCAACAATCGGCAGGTGTCACGCATTGAGCTGCCACTGGTGACATCAAAGTACACAGGGGGGTACTTTGTCTGCCTGGGATCATCAAAAAAATCGGTTATGGCCGCTTTCTATGTTCATACAGTCGGTCCAACATGTTGCAGGCTGGAAATTCCAGCCGGGTGGAAAAATCGCATATCCAGAGCCGTTGTTGGGGCGAGGCCGTTTTGACCGCTGCAACACGAGGGAGGGTGTTCCTGGCTTTGTACGAATGGATAAAGTGGGCTGCACAGTTTCCTGGCAATTTTCAGACAGTATGTTCTGGAAGATCGGTGGAAGACTTCAGGAACCTTTTTACAACCAGATTGACCACGTGCGAATGCAGGCGCCCTTGGACCATTCCATCCTCGGTGCAGCGCGGACCCCATGTTCCTCCATTGTCCGGCACCATGGTTCCGATTCTGCAGTTGGCGCGGAGAAAGCCACACATCGATTTTCTTGCTGCTGACGCGGAGCAGTTCCTCCCTCTGTGTGACTTCGTTCCCGAGGCAAGCTAGTGTAGAACTGCGTGACACCGTTTCTGTGCCCACTACACATGTGGTATGATGGGAGCCAGTAACTTGTGGAGGGCTGATGGTGGTGGTTGGTGGAGGAGGAGGAGGCGGACCATTGGCGCAGGAGCTGCATGTTTGACAACGTGGAGGAGAAAGAGGCGTCTCATGTCCAAAGTTGTTGGGTGTGCTGGGCAGGATTAAGCCAATTCACACCAGGTGGGCCGTAAAGGACTGTACTGGCCCTGACCGTAGTTAACTGCTCCTGACCGTCCGCGCTGCCGTGTACCTTGGAACAAACAGATAAGCTCAAGGATGACCCACTTTCTGTTCTACATATTTAGAAGTGCTGGGTACTGCCTTTTGGAAAAGAAATTACGGTTGGAAACTCTCCATCTCGGCCGGACAAGCCATTAGTTCTCGAATGGTGCAGAGTCACCATTTGGAAAGGGCGGGACTGCAGTACCACAACTTGGACGGAGCACGGTCAGCTGCTGCACCTTAGGATGTTTGGAACGCATACTGTTGTCTCTCTTACAATCGCCCTCCTCTGAACGAGTGCTGGCGCCTGGAGTAGCGAGGAGCTGGGGCATCTGGACGGGAGAGGATATCAAAGAGAAACAGCTGCCTTCTGCAGAGGTGGTGGAGCCTTGACCTGGCTGAAAATGGCATGCGTGCCACTGGCCGCTGGCTGTCTGAGCGGCAGGATGGACACACATCTGAGCCACGTTTTCTCCCAGTGCCAACGGGAATGGTTGACGCTGCATGTGTTGACGCAGCGGCGTAGTGCAACGTTTAGCTCCCTGGCCACGCTCAGCTTTTTCTGCACAGATTCTTACATATAACCATATTCGGCTCCTCCGGTGTTTAGTCAAAGAACTGCCACACCCGCCGAGTAGCTGGCATTTTACCGCCAACGCTCCGCACTGAGTGACTACTGCCGCCGCTGCCTCGCTGAGGCCCCTGTGCCGCTCTGTCTTGGACCTGCGATGCGGGTTTTCTACCACGTGGCCCGCTGTGCTCCCTACCTCCACACTGCTGCTACCCTGCTGACTCCGGCCCTCACAACCCCACTTGCTGGACTGCGCCGCTGACTGGACGCGCAAGCTGCGCCCTTTTCTTCTCGACTGGATGGATGAAGCCCTTGATTCACCCGGCTCCAAGTGCGGTAGGCTACATCACTACAGCTATTTGTGTTTCATCGTCATCTGTCCTCATCACAGGTCTTGGTAAGCGAGGCTGTCCTCTCACCACATGACCTCCCATGCCACTCTCCACATCTATACTTTGCCGCGACTACTGCAGTAGCTGGGGATATTGGCCCATTTCTTCGCTGCCACGTAGCTGCTGACTGCCCTCCTCAAATTGTTCTCATCGCTATATAGTGGCGCTGAGCCAGACCACATAGTAGATCCCTGGCTCGGAACTGGATGGGGACAGAGGCGGGCTGAGGGACAGGTGAGGGCCGCTGACCAGCTCCCGGGCCATGCCAAACATAAGTGTTCGTCTGTCTGAGGTTCACCACCCTGACCTCTTGGCTGGGGTTGCTAGATGTCATCTGGGAGAAGAGGATGACCTAGTCATACCAATCAATAGAAACCCTTGGGTTGCTGAACAACACGGCCGCTAGATGACCAACGGCAGTTGTGGCACTCACCGAGAAGTGACCCCTGCTGCGACACGTCCCCTTGCTGTATGACTGGACCTGGGCCCGTTTCTTCAGAAATGTTTGTGCCACTGCCTCTGCAGTTGCAGAGCTGCCACCTCTCTGTCTGGAAATACTGTTTGTTCTAAAATGTAAGACACTGTATGATGAAGGCTATTGTATATGTAAATTACACCCTGTTTTTTGACTCCAAATGAACCCAGTAACAAGCTTGGGTAACCCTTGGATATAAATTGCGGCCTCCACAAATGGGCAGGAAAAATTTACTTGTATGTGTCGTTTACAAGCACTGTGTGTTTTACTAATGTAAAGCACAAACAGGCTTTAATTACTTCGCTTGTGAATTATGCTACAGGAAAAATGTATATTATTCGGTGTGAAAAGACTGGTTTATTTTTGTCAGCTAACAGGCAGCAAAACAACGACTTAATTAACCCCTGGATGTAAATTGCGCATAGAATTGATGCGCAAAACTAAGTAGCGTGTTAACAATTGCGTGTTTTTCTAGCCACACAACAAGAGATACAGTTGTAATTCTTTGCTTGTGAATTTAGTGCTACCAAAAAATATATATATATTTGGCGTTGAAAAAGACGGTTTTTTTTGTAGCACACCAGCAAAACAACGCTTAATTATAACACTGGAGGTAAATTGCGGCAAAAGAATTGAGCCGCACAAACTAGGAGCTTTGTAGCGTTTGTTACAATTGCGTGTTTTCTACGCAAACACACAAGAGTTACAGTTTTGTAATTAGCCTTTGCTTGTGATTAGGCTACCAAAAAAAAAATATATATATTTGGCGTTGAAAAAGACGGTTTATTTATGTCAGCACTACCAAGCAAAATCAACGCTTAAATTAACCCTGGATGTAAATTGCGCCAAAGAATTGAGCGCACAAAATAGTAGCGTGTTTACAATTGCGGTTTCTACGCCCACAAAACATGAGATACAAGTTGTATACTTTAGCTCTTTGGCTTGTGAATCTAGGCTACCAAAAATAATATATATATATGTGGGCGTTGAAAAAGACGGTTTATTTTTGTCTGCTCACCAGCAAAACAACGCTTTATTACCCCTGGATTGTAAATTTAGCCAAAGAATTGAGCCGCACAAACTAGTAGCGTGACTTACAATGCGTTGTTTTCTACACCACACACAAGAGATACAGTTGTAATTATGCCTTTGCTTGTGAATTAGGCTACAAAAAATATATATATATTTGGCGTTGAAAAAGACGGTTTTTTTTGTCAGCACACCAGCATAAAAACAACGCTTATTAACCCCTGGATGTAAAATTGCCGCCAATGAATTGAGCCTGCACAAACTAGTAGAGTGATAAAATTGCGTTGTTTTCTACGCCCACAACTAGAGATACCGTTGTAATTAGCATTTGCTGGTGAATTAGGGCTACCAAAATAAAACTAATATATATTTTGGCGTTGAATAGACGGTTTATTTTTGTCAGCACACCAGCAAAACAACGCTTAATTAACACATGGATGTAAATTGCGCAATAGAATTTTCAGCAGCAAAAAAAATGAGAGTTGGTCTATTTGTATTTGTAAATAGCTCGTTTTCTTAAATGAATACACACAGGAACTTGTTAGATACCCTCTTGGATATTGAATGTATATGCTAGCTGCAGTGACGGCACACTGGATTTCACGACTCCAATACCCAAAAAAATCAGCAATAGAACATTCAGAGAAACAGTCTCTGAGACAGACTGAGACACCCACAGAAATCGCTGTATAAAAATCAGTTCTTCAGAAAGCGCTATCACCCGGCAGCAGCTCCTTCACCTTACAGTACAGTGAGAGAGTGTGAGCTCCCAGCGGCGGCGCTCGGTTTCTTATATAGTGCTGGGTGACGTCACAGAATCCCGCCGGTCTCTGATTGGCTTCATCTCTGCACATGTCATGCAGGCTATGCCCATCTTCCTCCCAGAGTGCTTTGCCCATGTAGGGCATGTGCTCGCAGCATTTTATCAATCAAAAGCACACTTCGTTCACCCCGAAGTACCCAAAAGTTAGACTTAGGTTCCGAACGAAGTTTTCTGAAATTCTAAACGAATTCCATACGTTAGAATCAATTCGCCCCCATCTCTAATTACAATTTCTACTGTATTTTGAACTGTTACCGCCTTTGAATTTGAATTGGCAATACTTCTCAGTAGGTTCTATATGGGTAACTGTGCTACTATTTTGATTGCCAGGATTGCCAAGCCCCAGCTAGCTCAACCCAATCACCTCTCTTTTCTGCATTTTTACTGTATTTTGAACTTGTCCCGCCTTTAAATTTGATTGGTCAATACTTCTCATAGGTTTTTAATGGTCGACATTGTCGCTCATAATATGATCGGCTGGTTTGCTGACCAATGAGAAGCGCTATAAAGAATTTGAATTACTGTATTCCAGCAATTTCCAGATCCTAATTTCTGAATGTTGCGGCGTTCCCCGTTCTAGATTTTTTGGAAAAGTGTTTTTTTTTTTTTTTTTTGATTTTTTTCAAATTAAAGAAGGTTTTTGATGCTCTTTTTCTGATATGTTTTACACCTTATAAAAGCGATTTTTGGATTCATACTCCATGCTCACGGAGCTTAGAGCTGAGCATGGTTTGAATTTTCTTTTTGCGATACTTCTATATGTTTCCCTATCTCAGGGTAATGTTCTCGCCTTCACATTCGCCTTGCCGGCTCATTTAGACCAGATCAACTAGGTCTGCCTGTCGGAAGCTGGCAGAAGCGCTGCATATGCGGCCTCACTTTGCCGACCGACGATCATACATGACTTTGGAGTTCTATCGAAAGTGCCGCGTCCCGACCAGAACGACAACACGCAGCCCATTACACGCCCCTTTTGACTGTATGGCACCATCTGACAAGGGGCGAAGGCATGCGGCCCTAACATAACTTCACCATCTATACGTACGAAAGGGGGATTTCGAGGTCGGTGTGGCGGCGTTTTCGCAGAAAAACGGGCGCAATCTACAGATCATACATGTCGCCCATAATTGGTATTGGCGTGTCCGTACAAGTCTAATCTATTAAACTATAGCATCTTTTGTCCCAAACACTCAGCACTGCAAAAGAAAAAAAAAGCTAATGACAAAATTGTGTTTTTTTTGGCATTTCGTGTACCTTAAAAATTGGTATGAAAGTGATCAAAAAGTCACATGTATAACTAAATTGACACTTTTAAAAGTTTTTTACACTCAGCTTGCAAAAGAAAGGCGCCCTCCCTCAGGTCCATAGGTGGAAAACACTATTGGTTGCAGAAAATGGCGCTGCGGTGCAAATTTAAGAAAGAAAGTTTTTTATTTTTTTTTTAAATAATGAAATATAACAAAAACCCTACATATATGGTATCACCAGAATTTTATCGACCTGAAGAATACAGATGGCACATCCTTTATACCAAAGAGTGAACCCCCAATAAAAAAAACCCCCGAAAAACAGGGCGAAATAAAATTTTTTTTCTCCCATTCCACCCCACTTACAATTTTTCTTCTTTTTCCCAGTACATTATTTGGCACTACTAAAACATAGATAATGTCCCGCAAAAAAGAAGCCCTCATATGTCTATGTAGATGAAAAAATAAAAAGTTATGACTCTTAGAAGGCAGGAAGGAAAACAATGAATAGCCATAATATTATGACTATACAGCGGAAAGTGGTTTAATTAGATTACTGTATGTATCCCTTCTTGTTCCCCAACTCACAATTTCTGCAGATTTTACCCACTCCCTGCTTGCATGTATGGCAGGACCCTTTGTATAATTACTTCACCCCCCCAACCCACAGAAGAAAAAGGGGCTTGTGTGTTTTGGGAAAAGATGGGAAGGGTCCTCTTCCCCCCTGAACCGTTGTTATTATTTTTCAATATTTAATATGTTTTTGTATGTAACTCCCCTTGAATGTACAGTGCCCTGGAATTAATGGTGTTTTAAAATAATTAATATGGTAATAATAATAAAAATGGGGGTCTGTGAGGACAGGAGCATGGAAGTCAGTAAGGGGACCAAAACAACAGGCCTTTTGTGACAGAGGAGAGGGCATTTAAGGCAGGTTCTGTTTTATGACTGACATATTAACTTTGTTCTGTCAGTCAGTATAGTTCCGGTGATAGCAAATTTATATAGTTTCCAGTCTGTTTTACAATTTGTAAAAAATAAAAACTTTTTATAAAAATTTGCTTTTCATCTCAGTGTTTTTTGTGCCTACAGACCTATGTGAGGCCTTGTTTTTGGCAGGGCGAGGGAAAGTTCTTATTGGTACCTGTTCAGAGTATATTTGACTTTTTGATCACTTTGTATTCTATTTTTTTCTGGGAGGCAAGATGACTAAAAAAAAAATGAAATTTTGGTGTTGAGTATTTTTTTTTGTACATTGTTTACCGGGCCAGATAAAAAAATAACAGGATGTTTGTTATACTGTTATTTATAGTCCCCCCAAAACACAAGTAGAGCTGCATGCAAATGAATGGAGAGTGACTATGCAAACATGACCATTATATCGATATGCCATAAACCTACAAGATTGTAACAACTCTTAAAACATGTTGGCAAATGTAAATAAATTATATTGTCTTATTTTCATCATTGTCCCTTTAACAGGCGCAGCTACGAATATTAGTTAGCAGAGAGGAAATGCCAGTCTATGCTGTAGAACCACCCACTGCCTGCACAGGAAGTAAGAGTCTAAAACAGTCTACAACGCAGGATAAAAAATGAAAGCTGAGCTCTGATTGATCATCTTACTGTCAGACAGTTTTCATAAATTAGGCATTGTATGTTATCTCTCATTCTTGGTGATTTTACAAGGATAGCTATATGGGCTTGTTTTTTTGTTATTTTTCATTGTTCAATGTAATGTTCCTCTACTGACAAGTTTACAGATCCTTGGATCAAAAGCATACATTAATACCAGTAACCTAGTAGACTGTATTTTTCAAGGATGATGCCAAACCGTTTCTTAAATCCATCCATGGTTTCACCCATTGCCATATCCAGCAAGGCAATGTAAAGATGGAGCACACGCCTACTCCACCTGCAGGTTCTATGATGTTGCGGAGGAAAGATGAAGTGCCAAATGTGTGGTGCACCGGCGCTCAGTAACTGCAGACAACACAGATCATTTTCTCTCCATGAAACCAGGCACCGGTACACATTTTCATCATATTCTCACTCCCTTGAAGGGCTCACTGTCAGTTCTCCTCACTCTTCTCCCGACCTTCTCAGTAGCCTCTCTATACTTTCTTCTCTCTAAGAGTGCCCACAGGGCCTCTCTTCAGACCTCTTGATACACTACCCAGACCCGACTAACTAGGCCTACTGTCCCGGATGCCCCTGCGACCTGCACGTCGGGTCGTGGGCGCGCTTGTCTCCCTGCCGGTGCCGAGTCCCACATACCAGGCCATGCTCCTGCTGTGGCTGTCTCCGTCCCTCGGTTCGCACGGTCACGCTCCCTAGGGCGCGCTGGCAGTGCTAAATTTAAATGGCCAGCGCACTGGTAATTGGCCATTGCTGGTCGCTGCCCCTATTTAAGCCTGCCTCTTCCCAATAACCACGCCGGATCTTTAGTGCCTTTTGCCTATCGAGAAAGCGTTCTGTGAGTCTTGTTCTGATTACCGTGTACCGTACCTTCTTGCCTACGTCCTTCGACCACGAACCTCTGCCGCCTGCCCTGACCTTATCGCCTGTCCCGGACTACGAGCCTGCCTGACGATTCTGTACCACGCCTACCCTTGGCCGCCACCGCAAGCAAGTCCTGCCAGTGGAAGCGACCTGGTAGACTCCCGTTGCAGCAAGTCCATCCCGCTTGGTGGCGGGCTCTGGTGAAAGCCGGGACCCCTGGCGTGAGCTTCCACCATCGCTTGCGGTGGTCCAGCGGTTTCACTACCTCGGTGCGTTACACCTACTCTCTCCAAGGTTCACACTGTAGGGACAGTTCCATTCGTACTGCTCACCTGTACCTCTGGGGGGGGGGCACACTTTCCCATTTTTCTGCCTATGAAACTGGTGTCCTCTTCTACCAACTACTAGCTTTCTGGACTGCAAGTGGGGTCTCCTCCCCGGCCTGCCCTTTATCTGCTGTTTTCAACTATTTACGTGTTCAGTAGCCTGCTGAACTTGGACCAGAGTTCCACTGAACTCTTCTCTCACTACTCAATTCTTGAGCTGACAGTCTCACACTTTCACTGTCTCTCCTAGCCTCTCCTCTGTTGGCTCTCTGATTGGAGGCCGAGTCAGGCTGTCACCTGGTAACCCTAACTTTCTCTCCCTGACTGCTAGGATACTAACCTCTTCTACTGGTGACTCAGCAACGCTATACAATACTATCCTATAAAACACATACAGTCTATTATCCATGTACAGGAGTCCCCACACAAACACAAATATACATTTGTACCCCCTCACAGCACAATGTATACAATGTATACTAGCTGTATACAGAATACAGCTTAGCTTTACACATTACAGCTATACAATACTGTTGGGGCCCTCAGCTTTCAGAGGTCAATTCCATAATAGTTACAAAGAATAAGTCACAATATATTTTTAAGAATCAACAGAAAACATGAAATTGTTCAAATAAATAAAAGAGAACAACACAACACAAGACATATGGTACAACCCACTCAAGCATACCGTCATATTAACCTAATGTTAATATTATCAAACAACTTGATAAATATGAATCTGCATCTTCAAATGAATCCAGACTTGTTAACCATGTGAATTAATTATTTTAGATTGACTGGTGAAATATTCCATATAATCATGATGCTTAAAAAATCATGTACCATGCTAATAAGCTAAGTGCTATACATGAATGACTTATATGGCAGCCATGTGAACCTTTCTATGCCTATATTTTCTGTCAAGAATATACTGACACGCTGGGGAACATGTATGAAAACTAACTAGTTGTAAGATTTTCTTTGTTACCTATAGCAACCAATCAGAAGTAAAGGAGAAAACACCAAAAATTAGGGACAAGACCAGGCACCATGGTGGTGGCCCAGGTTAACCATTGCCATAGAACTTTCCCTCTTTTACATACATCACTGTTGGTATCTATCTATTTAATTCTTGTAAAAATACTGAATCTTCTCCACTGTGGGCAACAACCACGACTCAACTACAGACTAGTAGCCAATGCATGTTTATGAATTGTATTTACAGGCCCAAGCCTTTGCTTAGCAACTAGAACTGCAGTTAGTAAGTGACTACGAAGCAATAGCTGTCACTCCCACGTTTGTAGGGCACACAGGAAGGGAGAAACCAAAGGTTGTCACTAGGAATGAAGCAGAACACCACAGTTTGGTACCAAGTCATAGCTTAGGCCCATATGGTTCTGATGGTACCACTGGCTCTGTTCTGTCCCAGTGCCCTGCTGCAATATATGACCCATTTTGTGACTGAAGCCAAAAACTGCATGGCCCAAGACGGAGGAGAGTGTAGACCGTCCCAGGGGCGTGAGAGGGTGTGACAAGGGGTGTGAAGGGGTGCGACGTGTGCTGTCCCAGTGCTTTGCCCAGTGTCGTTTCCATTGGAAAGGGGTTAAGATGAGCGTACAGGAGCATCCAGAATCCACAGGTTACATTCATCCCTTACACAAGGTATCTCCATGGATACCTGCAATGGTGGCAGAAACGTAAAGTAATTGGGTCTAATATGATGTGTAATCATATTCATTGTTTCTCTTTTTGATCATTGCTATGCTTACATAACTTAAAATCCCCCAAGTTATCAACCAATTTTGCAGCCGCCTGCACAAGGTACCGTACTTGTGAAAGACCTCTCTATATATGGATCTCTATGGAGCTGTGACATCTGAGTCATCCCAAGCTATTACGGTCTTCCCTAGAATGCCGCAGCTCTGTAAAATCTATATATAGCACTCCAGATACTTAGGGAATTGTGTCAATTGTAGCCAGAATTCATAGAAATGTAATATAGATTTTATAGCTGTATGTAGGTTACTTCACTCTGCATAATGTATGCAGACACTTAGATAAATAAGATATAAGGTATACAGTATCTGATACCTTATCATATATGCAAGACATATGCAAGATATAAAGTATATAGTAACTGATTCCTTATATCAACAAGACATATACAAGATATAAAGAATATAGTAACTGATACCTTATGATATCAATAAGTCTAACACAAGATATAAGGTATACAGCAACTTATAATATACATGAGACATATAAAAGATATAATGTATATAGTAACTGATACCTTATAATATCAGTAAGACATATACAAGCAATAAAGTAAATAGTAACTGATACATTTTGACATACAGCAGAAACCAGAAGTTTACATACTCTATATAAAAAGACACATATGCATGTTTTTCTCACTATCTGAAATGTAAACCTCACCAATTTTAGGTCAATTATGATTACCAAAATTATTTATATTTGCCAAATAACATAAAAACAAGAGAGAGAGAGAGAGAGACAGAGAGAGAGACAGACAGACAGACAGACAGAGAGAGAGAGAGAGAGAGAGGGGGGAGGATTTTTTAAGGCATTTGTATTACTTTCTGCAAAGTAAAAAGTTTACATACACTAGGATTACTATGCTTTTAAACAATTTGAGACAGCCCAAATGATGTCATGTCTTTGGAAGCTTCTGATGGTTTATTGGCAACATCTGAGTTAATTAGAGAAACACCTGTGGATGTATTTTAAAGCACACCAGAAACACACTGCTTCTGTGTGTAACATCATGGGAAAGTCTAAAAAAATCAGCCAAGATATCAGGAAAAGAATTGTGGATCATTCTTGGGCATAATTTCCTGATACCTGAAGGGGCCTAGTGGACTTTCACAAGTCTGGATCATCCTTGGGTATAATTTCCAGATACCTTAAGATGCCTTGTTCACCTGTACAAACAATTATACGCAAGTACAAACAAGATGAGAATGTCCTGCCATCATACCATTCAGGAAGGAGATGTAAGAAATATTCTGATTTCATGGCAAATAGTAAGAAAAACATGCAGATGTCTTTTTATATAGTGTATGTAAACTTCTGGTTTCAACTGTAAATAAGACATGTGATTTACAGTAACTGATACCTTATAATATAAATGAGACATATACAAGATATAAGTTATATCTTATAATATATACAATACATATGCAAGGCATAAATATACAGTAACTGATACCTTATGATATAAACAATACGTATATAAGATATTACTTATATAGTAACTGATACCTTATAATATAAACAAGACATATACAAGATATACGGTATACAGCAACTGATACTTTATAAAATACCTGAGTAATATACAAGTAATAAGGTATACAGTAATTGATACCTTTACATATAAACAAGACATATGCAAGATATAAGGTATACAGTAACTGATACCTTATAATAAACATGAGACATATACGACAATATAAAGTATATACAGTATCTCACAAAAGTGAGTACATCCCTCACATTTTTGCAAATATTGTATTATAGCTTTTCATGGGACAACACTGAATATGTGACACTTTGATACAATATAAAATAGTCAGTGCACAGCTCGTATAACAGTGTAAATTGGGTGTGTCCTCAAAATAACTCAACACACAGCCATCAATGTCTAAACCACTGGCAACAGAGTACACACATTAGTGAAAATGGGCAAATTGGGCCATTTTCTGTCCACAGTGTCACATAACTCATTAGTGATACAAAGTTTTAGATATGTATGGGGAGCGTGTTTAAATTTGGTGTTATTGATCTCACACTCGCTCATACTGGACAATGGAAGTTCAACATGGCAAAAAACTGTCTGAAGATCTGAAAAAAAATTGTTGCTCTACATAAAGATGGCCTAGGCTATAAGCATATTGCTAACACCCTAAAACTTAGCTGTAGTACGGTGGCCAAGACCATACACGGTTTAACAAGACAGTTTCCATTCAGAACAGGCCTCGTCATGGTCGACCAAAGAAGTTGGGTGCATGTGCTCAGCATCATATCCAGCAAACATATGAGTACTGCCAGCATTGCTACAGAGGTTAGAGGGGAGAAGTGTCAGCCTGTCAGTGCTCAGACCATACGTCACACTTTGCATCAAAGTGTTCTGCATTTCTGTCGTCCCAGAAGGAAGCCTCATCTAAGGATGATGCACAAGAAAGCCCACATACAGTTTGCTGAAAACAAGCAGACTAAAGACATAGATGACCGGAACCATGTCCTGTGGTCTGATAAGACCAAGATAAACTTATTCAATTCAGATGGAAGCATGTGTGGTGGAAACCAGACGAGGAGTACAAAGACAAGTGTGTCTTGCCTACTGTCAAACATGGTGGTGGGAGTGTTATCGTTTGGGGCTGCATGAGTGCTGCTGGCTGTGGGGATTTACAGTTGATTGAGGGAACCATGAATGCTAACATGTACTGTGATATACTGAAGCAGAGCATGATCTTCTCTCCTCGGAAACTGGGCTGCAGTGCAATATTCCAACATGATAGCGACCCAAAAAATATCTCCAAGCTGTCTTTCTAGAGAAAATGAGAATAAAGGTGCTGAACTGGTCAAGCTTGTCTCCAGTCCTAAACCCTATTGGGCATATGTGGGGATTCCTCAAATGGAAGGTAGAGAAGCACAAGATCTCTAACATCCACCAGCTCCGTGATGTTATCATGGAGGAGAGAAGAAGATTCCAGTGGCAACCTGTGAAGCTCAAGAGAACGCCATGCCTAAAAAGGTTAAGGCAGTGTTGGAAAATAATGGTAGCCACACAAAATATCGACACTTTGGGCACAATTTGTTCATTTTCCCTTAAGGCTGTACTCACTTTTGTGGCCAGCGGTTTATACATTGATGGCTGTGTGTTGAGATATTGCAGATGCTTCGTGGAGTGTAAAAAGGCAATTTTGAATCTCCACATGCCTATATAGGTGCTCTCCCTAAGGAGAGATCTTCCCGTTCTGAGCCACTCATTGCTTCCCACTCAGCCAAGCCAGCATCGCTCTGCTCTGTACTGACAAGGGGCAAAACCACGAAATGGCTGTATACAACTAGGTGATGCTGACTTGGCTAAATATCCCTTCTTGCTTTCCAAAGATCCAGTGAGTTAAAAGCAAATTGAGGATTTGTTACATCCAACAGAGGGCACATAAGCTTCTCAGCTCCTTTCCCTTAATGCCTTGTGATATACAGATGCTTCGTGCAGTGCGAAAAGGCAATTTTGAATCTCCACTCGCCTATATAGGTGATCTCCCTAAGGAGAGATCTTCCCTTTCTGAGCCACTCATTGCCTCCAACTCAGCCAAGCCAGCATCGCTCTGCTCTGTACTGATGAGGGTCAAAACACCGAAATGGCTGTATACAGATGGGTGATGCTGGCTTGGCTAAATATCCCTTCTTACTTTCTAAAAACCCAGTGGATCAAAACCAAATTGAGGATTTGTTACATCCAACAGAGAGCACTTGAGCTTCCCAGCTCCTTTCCCATAATGCCTTGAGATATTTTGAGGGCACACCAAATTTACACTGTTAAAACAAGCTGTACACTGGCTACTTTACATTGTATCAAAGTGTCATATCTTCAGTGCTGTCCCATGAAGAGATATAATACAATATTTACAAAAAATGTGAAGGGTATTGTCAGGGCTATGCTGTGCTCAGACTGCAGACAGGCTGCAACAGCTGATGTGCGCTCCCTCCCTGATACACTTGCTACTGACAGCTCTGTGAGTGGGCAGGGGCCCAGCCACTCCTGACAAGGGGTGAGTGCAGCAGCCAATGGGAGGACCCGGAGGCCGCTCCAATCAGCTGCAGGGGCGGTATCCAGGAATCCCATTTAAACTCCCTGAAAGCTGACTGCTGTGCCTGTGACATTGCTGGCTATCTTGTGGTTCTTGTTCTTTGTGTTGTTGTTTTGCTAACCAGTATACCTGACCTCGGCTTGTTTACGTTTATTCCTCTGGTTCTGATTTGTGGCTTTGGCGTTCCTATTTGATATTGACCCGGACTGTCTGACTATTCTTCCTTCTGACGGCCCCAGCACTTAAGCAGCGCAGGGACTGTCGCCCGTTGCCGCCTGCGCCTAGGGCAGCAGTAAAGGTAGGCGGGACAGTGGGGGGGTTTTCCAGTTGGGGTCACTGCACCCCCTTGACGTGACTTTATCACGGCCGAAACCAATTACGCCTCCCCCACTATGGGACCCCATGACAGCTCGGGGTTGAGCAATGGGGGGAAACCCCACAGTCCGGATCTGGTGTGAGGGTTTTGAAAAAAGGAGGCTCCCAAGCAGGGGTCCCTGCTTACCCTTCCCCCCCTGGGGAAACCCCCCTATCCAGTTGCCTAAAGGGTTTGCGGGAAAACAGGAGGGCCTTTGGGCATTTAGGAGGGTTGTGCGTTTTTAGGCTCCGCCCATTTCCCTCAGGGAATGAGGAAAAAAGGGGGTGGGAATTGTTTTCCTTATGCAGGGTCCCCCCCAGGGTGGGATTTTCGTTCCCGCAGACTCACCTGAACTGTCTTCTGGGGGACGGGTTTCTTTCCCTTTTTTAGGGGTACTCTTTAAGCCCAGAAGGGAAGCTGTGGCCGAGGCTCAGCTGACCCCTTGAGGCAGGGTGAGAAGACTGTGGAGGGAGTTTTGCCCCAAAATTTCGTCGCTGGGCTTTCCCGTGGGGGGAAACGACGCGTCTCAGATCCAGTTTAGATTAGGGTTGCGCCATGTGAAGGGGTTTATTGGTGGTTACCCCACCCCTGGTACTTTTTGAGGGCCTTGGGACTGGCGTTCGTCTGGACAACTTTTAGGAGAGACGGCAAAAAAGGTTCCCCCCCCCCGGTGGTCCCCCACCAGGACCCTGACCCTTGTTTCGGACGTAAACCCAGGGAGCCATCGTAGGGGGTTTTTTTTGTCACTGCGGGGTAGTGCCGTAGGGCTATCGTCGCATCCAGGGGGTTTTGTTCAAAATTTGGGGAAGATGGACCAGAATTCGGGGGGAATGCTCCCAAAAGGGAAAACCAGGTCGGGGGAAAATCAAGCCTAGGTGGGCAGCAGGAAGGGTCACCCAGGCAAAAGGTATTTCCCTTTTATCTTATAAGTTGCTGTACAATTAAGATTTATACTTTCACGGGCCCCGGGTTTGGGGGTGCTTTTGTGGATTCTGGATCAAATTTAATTTTGTTAATGGTTTTTTCGCCAAAGTTGGGCCTACCCTTTTAGACCGCTATCTGACTGTGCGGGCTGGGTATTGACTCCCCTTTTTCTAGCTCGGGGGCAACCAATATTGTACCCCCTTGTGGAGATGTGGTCGGGGTCCATACTATTGAAAAAGTGTATTTATTTGTCTGGGGGGTGCCCCCTGAAGTGGGTTTGGGGGGCCCTGGGTTCAGAAAAAATTTAAACCCTGTTTGACGGAATTCAGGGAAATTAGTCAGGTGGGGGCAAGGGGGTTTTGAAGTTTTTCCCTTCCCCGCTGGGCAATATGATGTGCAGGCTAATGTTCTATTGGAAGCGGTGGGGGCCCAAATTGAAGCCTATGGGGATCTTTTGGAAGCGATGGGTAAGGTTCCCAGAAATCGTCCTCCGGTGAAAAATATGCCCCCCCCTGTACCTGAACTCCTATGGGTTCAGGAGGTGGTTAACCCGTGGCTTATCGGCTGAAATTACCCTTTCTCCTGTATACATAACGTGTCCCGTCTGCACTTGTAAAGGGTATATTCACCTTTACCCGCCCCTTGGGGCCCCCTTCTCCAGTTCGATGGGGGGGGGGGGGAGTTAGAACCCAGACCAGGGAAGGGTAGTGGCCCCCCCCTAAAGGGGGGGTACTGTCAGGGCTAGCTGTGTCAGACTGCGACGGCTGCAACAGCTGATGTGGCCCCTCCTGATACATTCTGCTGACAGTCTGTGATGACAGGGGCCAACAATCCCGACAGGGGGGGTGGGCACCACCAATGGGGAGGGCCGGGGGCCGCTCCAAACAGCTGCGGGGGTATCCGGAATCCCATTTAAATCCTGAAAACTGAAAGCTGCGCCTTTGGCATTGCTGGCTATCTTGTGGTTCTTTTCTTTGTGTTGTTGTTTTGCTAACCCGTTTTTTCCCGACCTCGGGTTGTTTAGTTTTTCCTCGGTTTTGATTTGTGGCTTTGGCGTTCTATTTGTATTGCTGGATGTTTGACTATTTTCCTTCGATGGCCCCCGCCTTTTGCACGCAGGGACTGTCCCCGGCCATTGCCGCCAGGGCCAGCACGTAAATAGGAGGGACAGTGGGGTGGTTCCATTTGGGTCATGCACCTCCCCTTTACGTGACGGTAATTCCCTTTTGGGGGATACTGTGCAACGATACCCTTAAAGATACAATGAGACATATACAAGATAGAATATACACAATACCTTTACAAGACATAAGGTATACAGTAACTAATACCTTATGATATAAACAAGACATATACAAGATATAAAGCATATAATAACTTATACCTTATAATATAAACAAAACATGTACAAGATATAAGATATGCAGTAACTGATACCTTATGATATAAACATGACATATACAAGATATGTGATTTACAGTGACATACTTTATAATATAAACAAGATATATACATAATATAAGGAAGAGAGTGATACATTTTAGTATAAACAAGACATATACAAGATGTAAGGTATATAGTAACTGATTCCTTATAATACAGCTTTTTCTCATTTCGCAGTGCAGCTTCCAATCCGGTTTTATTGTCTGTTATGCTTTTCAGGATAATAAATCATAGTATCAGGTTAAAGAAACAAAGATTAATTTCTAACCCAGTGACTTATACAGTTAAGAATAGAAGCAGCACATAATAAATGTCAACATGCCAACCACAGAATGGACTATACATATCAGAATAGATAGTTTAATCTAAAATACTTAAAATGAGCCATATTCCTATACCAATGATCAACAAAAATACAGAGATAATGATGAACATCAGAAACATAGGGAAAAATAGCCTTTGTCAAGCGGCATATTTTTGGAACTGCAATAATATAGTTAGAACATCACCATGGCAACCGAGAGTCAGTCCATATGAGTTGATATATCTAGTGTTGATTAAGCTCTATAATGATATTCACCACATAAAGAAATCAATGACCTTGTCTATATTTCACATATGCAGAACACCGCAATGCATTTCTGTAACTATTAAGTGCAAGACATGCAGATATACAGTTAATAAAAATGTCAGAGCAAGAAGGGCTTCCTGTCCTTAGATCGCTTTCATTCTGTCCTGGATTATAATGTCAGGTTGACTGAGAGAACAAAAAACATTCTGGATAATCCTGCTTTTTACAAATAGGAGCAAAGATTATTTACATGATGAATATAGTGTCTAAGCATGAGGGAGTATTAGCAAAGGGCAGGAAAAGCTTAAAACTGACAATGGTTATATAAGCCTCAAAACAGATTTCCTTTTACTGTCAAAACCAATAAGAGTATCTGTGTATGCTATACTGAACTGATTATGTATCTAAAATATCAAGAGTAACTCTATTAAAAGCCATTGTGAAGGCTTGCCCAGACTTAATGGAGGCATACATATGAGATCAAGTGAAAAAAAATCAAATAATCTTTCCCCTGTTACAAATGATGCCAGCACTAGGAGGAGGCACACTTTTCCATTGTATTTGGTATTTATACATTACTCTACACTTACTAGATACATTGAAATATTATTTAATATATGTATTTTACATGTGTTACTCGTTATTTTCTTAATCTATTACCCCAGGGATCAACGGTAAGTCCGAGCTTTGAATTTCTTGTTCTCTGTCTGTGACTACAGTATATGTTTGTGATTTGACATGAAGTGATATCATACTACAATGTGTTATCTGTGCTAATCCTAAAAAACACAGAAATGCAGCTATACCAAATGAGTTAACTTATCCAAATGATAGATCAAGATTTAGGGATTAAGAGGAAGGCTGAAAGAGGTGATAGTTATAGCTCAATCCATTGTTTTGACTAAGAGGAGTGTTTGCACAAAACACATCGGGATTGTGTGTGAAATTTTTTTTAATGGGATTTTAACATAGATTAAATAAAGATTTTATCTTGGGGGCTGGAATACACACTTCTGTACAGATACAGATCACTTGAAAGTGTTAGTTTATCATATACATATTGGTTTCTCTAATAAATATAATGAATAACCATTCATTGCCAAAGCTATAAAGGAAAAGCACCAGGTCAGAGACCCAAAGTGTTGCTCCTGATATATATATATATATATATATATATATATATATATATATATATATATATATATATATATATATATTATATATATAATATATATATACATATATATACCCACCCCCACATATATATATATATATACATATTTATATATATACATATATATACATATTTATCAGGAATCCATGATCCTGAAATTGGTGGTCAACAAGAACCAAACACTTATTAAAGAGGTATGTGGGACTACCTAATTGCCCAATTCTGCAATGTCATAAGGCAGAGTATCAGCATGTGATGTGGGTGCCACTGTAAGGGCTTATTCTTTATCTGCTCACTTAATCTTGCACTCACCTTCCACTCAGGGGTGAAAGTGAGCATAAATCACACTGAAACACAGTCCACACACCCCAAAAATATATGCTGCCACGCCCTTCTTCAATAATCAATCGGAGGGTAAGGACCTTTGTCACCCAGAGACACTGTTCACCAGCACTCATGGGGTAAAACACTATTTAAGCACTGCTTTCAAGCTGTCACAGGGTTAAACACTTTGAAACACTGCTCTTCAGCAGTCACTGGGCTAAAACACTATATCAAGGCTATGGATTCTTAGAGCATATAAGGACTAAACATATTAAAGTTTTAAGCTTTAATAGAAAAAGGATACAGTGCTTATAAAATAAAGATAAAATAGAATGTCCTACATATATGCAACAACAGTTATAAAATAAAAGGGAGAAATCTAAGAAAACACCTAACACTTACAATATAGATAATCCTCTTAGTCCTGGGACAAGGAAGGAATTAGGATGCAGCTCAGCTGAACCCCACACTGATTTTTCTGTTGAAAAACATATTTTTATAGTCTATGCAATCGGTTCAGGTTTCAGAGCTGCCTGTCAGTTCATTAGGGTAATTTGTTGACCCTGCTAGGTGACTAATGTATAAAGGGGATGGACAAGGAATATCTTATTGTATATGTCCCTTGATTGACCCACTTTAACATGCATTGAAGGGTGTCAAGGTTGGATGGAAAGATGAGGGTCTGGCCATCCTTTGAAGTAGATAAGACTCCAAGCTCCATGTGAAAAGATCCCACTTGGAGATAACCTGTTACCCTCAATAAACAAGGTCTATTGGTTTATTACCAGAGTTTATGATGCTTGAATAAACCAACTTGTAGACAGTGGAATACACATAATCGACTAGTAGTTATGGGGATATACATAAACAATCCATAGTCATTGGATATACAGTACATGACACACTTTTTTATGACAGTTATAAACAGACCCTATTACAATATCCTCACTGCTTCTTAATTGTCATGGACGCCCCTGCGACCACTTTCCCAGGTCGCAGGCGCGCCCGTGCCCCTGCTTCCAGCGGAGCTCTGTCCCGCACGTCGGGTTCGGGGTCCGCGCGTGTCCCGGCCCCTGCCAGCGATCACTTACCCGGCCGCGCTCCTGCTCTGTCTGGCTCCATCTCCCGGTGCGTAGCTCCGCCCCTAGGGGCGCGCGCGCCGGCAGTTTGAATTTAAAGGGGCAGTGCACCGGTAATTGGCTTATTGACGGGCACTGCTCCTATTTAGTCCGGCCCCTTCCTGCTGGCCCTCACCGGATCCCTTTTTGTATCTCCCGTTGGTGAAAGCTCCCTTATAGTGTTCCTGTCTTGTCATACCGTGTACCGACCTCTTGCTTACGCCTCCCGTTTACGAACTTTGCCGCCTGCCCTGACCTCGTGCTTGTCTACCGTCACCGAACCAGAGCCGCCTGTCCTGACCTCCGGCCCGTCCACGACTACGAGCCTGCCTGCAGATCCTGTACCTCATTACGCTTGGCCGCCACCGCAGGCAAGCCCTGCCAGTGGTAGTGACCTGGTGGACACCCGCCGCAGCAAGACCATCCCGCTTTGCGGCGGGCTCTGGTGAATACCGGGTCCCACTTAGATTCCACTCCCTGGAGTGGGCTTCCACCATCGCCTGCGGTGGTCCGGTGGATCCACCTCCCGACCGTTACAGTAGGATCCGGCCATTGATCCCGCCAAGGTGCCCTGGCCACGTGTTGCCAACATCCCCACCGTCGTGGTAAAGCAATCGCAATAGATCGCGCAGCAAGTGCAGCAGCTTGAGCAACTTTCCTCCATGGTGCAGCAGCTTATCACCGTCCAGCAGCAGCAACCACCGTCGGCTCCTGTCGTTGTTCCTGCCTCAATGGTTCCCGCGGCGCTGAGGGGCCCCAAGCTTCGGCTGTCACTCCCATCTAAGTATGACGGTGACCCAGAACTGTGCAGGGGGTTCATCACCCAATGCTCTATGCACGTGGAGCTTATGACCGATCAGTTCCTGTCTGAACATGCAAAGGTGGCGTTCGTAGTCAGCCTCCTCTCCGGGAAGGCCCTGGCATGGGCTACGCCCCTATGGGACAGAGACGATCCAGTGACGGCGGATCTACAGTTGTTCCTCAGTGAGTTCCGCAACGTCTTCGAGGAACCAGCCCGTGCATCCTCCGCTGAGACAGCGATCCTAAACCTACGCATGGGGGACCTGTCTGTAGGAGACTACGCGGTACAATTCCGTACTCTGGCTCTGAACTGTCATGGAAAAGAGGGCTTTGTGCGCTACCTTCAAAAAGGACTTCAAGCCGAGTT
>JAODAL010051612.1:0-26565 GCA_025379985.1 Phyllomedusa bahiana | reverse complement strand
GCAACATGTTGGCTGCAGGGAGCTCTCCTCGCCCCCGCAGCAGTCTACACCTTCTTTCCTGGTCTCCTCACCTAACTTTCTTATCCTCTATCCAGCTTTCCTGGACACTGGATAGACAATGCAGCGTCCAGTAAACCAGAGCGGCGCCCCATCCCCCACAGCAGACCACCCAGCTTTTCTGGTATCCTGCTGGGAAGGATATCACCCAGCTTTCCCGGGTACTGCATAGACTATCCAGGAAACCAGAGTGGCGCCCCATCCCCCACAGCAGGATACCCAGCTTTTCTGGTAACCTGCTGTGGGAGATATTACCCAGCTTTCCCAGGTACTGGATAGACTATCCAGGAAACCAGAGTGGCGCCCCATCCCCCACAGCAGGATACCCAGCTTTTCTGGTAACCTGCTGTGGGGGATGTTATCCAGCCTTCCTGAGCACTGAATAGGCTATTCAGTGTGCGGGACAGCTGGGTGATGCTTTATTTGTAAGGTTTCTGTGGTGTTTTTTGTTTTTTACAGGTTTCCTTTTTGCACTCCCACAAATTTGTTGGACTACGTCCGACCAGTATTGCATCTATTCCTTTAATAAAATGGCCAATGAGAGCTGGTGGTGGGGAGCGTTAATTTAAAGGGGTTGTCTCAATACAAGGATTGCTTTTTATGTTAAAGATCTTGCAAAAACAAGTCACTTTGAAATATGTGTCCATTAACAGTATCCTACCTATTCCTAGATATCCCCTCTTGTATGAGCTGCATCAGCTCCTCAAGTCGCTATGGCTACAGACCTGTTTACTCTCATGATGGGCTACCAGCACTGGTTGCTATAGCTACAGACATGACTTCTACTGCAGTCTAATAGAAGCCAGTAATCATACCCCTGAATTCAAAATGAAAACAGGACTGAGATGAGATGAATCAATATGATGGTCTGCTTCTGTGCCGGCTGTGGGCTGGTAATTTTAGGATGGGAAGAGACCAATATCCATGGACCTTACCATCCTGATAGTCTCAGACTGCAGCTGTTGGTTTTACCTTGGCTGGTTATAAAAAATGGGGGGAGACTATCATTTTTTAATCATTTGTTATTTTCAGATTATCAAAGGATAAAAAAAAACACATGGTTCTCCCCATTTTTCATAACCAGCCAAGATAAAACCGGCAGCTATTAAGATGGGAAAGTCCATAAATATTGTTCCTTTCCCATCCTAAAAATACCAGCCCACAGCCGCCCCAGAAGCGGACCATCAAATTAGAGTCCACTTCTGATGGTAACCCGGCTCTTCCCAGTACCCTTGGTGCATTGAACACTGAGGTAATAGTAACAGGGGATTAGTGTCAGCCCTGTGTTGTTAAAAAAAACACTGCTGGATGACACCAAGACCCGGTGCTAGTAGTAGAGAGGCATTTGTCAGGAGCTAATAAAACTGGAATAAAATGGTAAAAAAAATCCACAGAAAAAGACCAATTTATTTAAACAAACACTCAAGGACAGCAGCCCTTGTTGACCATTTTACTAATGAAATAGATGCAAAATTTTTCCAACATAGTCCAACAAATCTGTATTAATATTAAACTCCATCCCTTGAACCCCTTAAAAGTAAACTGTCACATTGAATACGCTATCTGATTTGTGGGCAGCATGCAGGCCTGGACTGCCCATAGGGAAATCCGGGCATTTGCCCGGTGGGCCGCAGTGCCAGCTCGGAGCGCCCGACGAGGGGGCTGGTTTTTCACCCCCGTCGTTCCCCGAGTGCTGCCTGGCACACGTACAGGGGCCGCAACGGTCGCATATGCTACCGGACCCCTGTCCCAGGGGGCCGATAGGCCCCCCTCGCCTCACGGCTGCATGGCCAGATCACAGACCCAGCCATGCAGCCATCACGGCCGCCGCCTGCACCGCGTGGTGCAAGCAGTGGCCGAGGCTGATCTTCTGATCCCGGCTGTTCAGCTCCCAGGAGGCCGCGCAGCACGCACGTGCTCCTCGGCCCCCACTCGGGTGAGAGCTGCTGCTCCGGACAGACGTGGAAAAGAGGAGGGAAACCAGGTGAGTCAGATTTTTTTTTTTTTAAGCTACTTACTGGCCCTGCCTGGCTATATACTGCCCCTGCCTACCTCTAAGTGGCCCTGCCTGGCTATATACTGCCCCTGCCTACCTCTAAGTGGCCCTGCCTGGCTATATACTGCCCCTGCCTACCTCTAAGTGGCCCTGCCTGGCTATATACTGCCCCTGCCTACCTATCAGTGGCCCTATCTGGCTATATACTGCCCCTCCCTACCTCTAAGTGTCCATGTCTGGCTATTATTGCCTTGCCTTCCTCTAATTGTCCCTGCCTGGCTATATACTGCCCCTGCCTACCTCTAAGGGCCTGCCTGGTACATACTGCCCCTGCCTTTTCTGTGGCCCTGCTGGTTTTTATACGGGCCCCCTGGCTATACCTCCCCCTGCCTCCCTTAGTGGCCGTGCCTGGCTATCTCCCCTGCCTACCCTTAAAAGGGGGGCCCTGCCTGGCTTTATCGGGCCCCGCCTGTCCATATATGGCCGCCTCCCTATAAGTGGCCCCGCCCTACTTACGGGCCCCACCCTGGTATATATGGCCTGTGCTATTACTGCCGGGCTCTCCCTGGTAATTAGGGCCCTACATCTCTAATTCGGGCCCCTACCTGGTAATTACTGGGGGCACCCCTAGTACCGGGGCTGATTATGGGGACAGCCCCGTACCTGGGTGGTTACTGGGGAAGCCCCGCTACCTGGTAGTTACGGGATGGGCCCCCTGTTACCTATAATTAATGGAGGAAGGCCCTGTTTCCCACCTAATGGGGGGTTTCAAAACCTATTTAATGCACTTATTGACTTTTTTTTAAAATTTCAAATTTTTTGGGTCAACATACACTGTTTGGGGAATTGTAGGAAAAGTGCTGGAAGAGAAGGGAGCCTAAGCGTTTTTGTGGTAAATTCTACAGGGACGAGTAGTGACGGGAGAAGAAGACGTGATGCTGTCCCGGAAGAGAAAAAAGGGAAGGAAACAATCATCGGGAAAAATTATGGAGGTTTGGGCCAGATGGAGAAAAAAAAGGAAAGAGAACAACTCCACAGAGAGACGTTCTTGTGGCCCCCTCTGTCAGGGGAAATTTTTTACTTCTATTTTTGAATCAGTGTATATTCATGTGATGGGCCCGACTACTGGTGATTTGATTTGGGGGGGTTGTGGTTTTTGGGGTGCTTTTGTAGTGTCGTGTAGGTTTGCCCCGGATTTAAAGAAAAAAGGAAAAAAAAAAGGGGGGCGCAAAATAGGTTATATTGAAAAACAGGAAAAAAGAAAAAGGATTAGAAAATTTCCCCTTTTTGTGTTGTGTTTTTAATGGGGGCCAAAAACATGGTAAAGGTTTCAGGGCTATTTGTCCCCCCGTACCCCCTTTACTACGGGGGGTGGTTTGGTGCTCCCTCCGGTAAAGGAGGTAATTTTTACCCCAAAATGGAGAAAAGAACAAAAAAAAATGGACCGGCCACGTGCAGTGTGTAAAAAACCAAAGTTAAAGGTTTTCATTAAAAATTTTATTCTTAAAAAGTCCGGCTTTCCCCGTGCAAAATTAAAAAACACAAGGCTTTAAAAAAGACTTTAGGCCGCTGAAACCCCGCGCTTCATCAGAAGTTTTGTAAAGCGCGGGTAAAACGGCGGAAACGGTAAAGTTTTTTTAAAAGTCTTTTTTTTTTTTAAAATTTTGTAGGGTAATGCCGAGACTTTTTTAAAGAATAAATCTTTTAAGGGAAAAAGCCTTTGGCTTGGGCTTTTTTATCTACACCTGCAGTGGCCGGGCCCCTTTTTTTTTTGTTCTTTTTCTCATTTTGTGGCGGATTGTAAAGAAAGTGCACTCCGGGGACTCTGTGATGAGGGGTTTTCTCCCACACTTTTTCTTTCTTGCTTGTGTGTAGGCTGCTTTCACAAAGCAGTTTTGGTGCATTTTTTTTGTTTTTTTTTGTGCAGAATGTACAGCATTAACTGCTCTGCCTTTTGACAAAAAAAACACCCCAAAAAAAGAAAAAAAATGCACCAAAAAGCTCGTGGAAAGCCCGCTTTATATATTTTAGAAAAAAGGGGGGTCCCGGAAAAAAAGGGAAATTTTTTTAAATGGATATTGTTGTGGGCTGGTGGGGGGGTTTGTGCGGGGCTGATTTTTTTTTCCCGTGGCCGGCAGATGTTATAGGCATCCTGCCTCAGAAAGCCAGGGGCCTTGTTTCCCCAGCATTAGGGCGAGCCTGGGGTGAGAGCAAAAAAGGGGCCATTTAATTTTTGTGCGTCTGCAAGATGCGCAAAAATGTTTTGGGACTTAAATGGTTCCCATTTTCAAAACCCACCTAATGGGGCCCCCCCTACAAATACCTCGGGGGGCCCCTTACCCCGTACCTAAAACTGGGCGCATCTACCCCTACCTCTGGGGGGGCCCCTACCTAAAAAGGGGGTTCATCTACCCCCCTATTTGGGGCCACTACCACATACCTAATGGGGCCCCCCTACCCCTACCTCCTTGTCCCACCTACAAAAATTGGGGTGGGCTGGGTGCCTACCTACCCGGGCCCTTTCTACCATATTGGGGGTTTTACCAACCTTAACTACTGGGAACCCTTTTTGCCTATCTGGGGCCTTGCCTGCTTACATACTTATCTCCGGAGCCCTTTACAACCTACCCAAAGCTTTTTTGGTATTTTGGGCTTTTGCTAAGTGGGCTTTTCCCCCTTTCGGGGGTCGCAGGCTGTTTTATTCGGGGCTCGGGCCCCGAATAAAACAAAACCCGTCCCCGAGTCTCCCCCGGGGTCCGGCCTCGCCCTGGGCCTGGAGCAGCTGGCCCTTAGCTGTGTGCCCGCTGGCGCACATCAGTGAGGGCTTCTGTGGAGAGAGAGCGAGCGTCCTGCCCGAGACAGTGTCGGCCCCCAGGTCCGACACAGCGGGGCCCCCGGGTCCCCACAGGCTGAGGACCCGCCGCGGGCCCCCGTGCGCCTCGGGGCCCCCCCCCCCCCGGGGGATTGTTTTCATCGCGGCTGTTTCCTGGGCGCAAGCGCGTCATGGCTGCGCCAAGGAGCTGCCGGGGAGGGTCGCCGGGGGAGTTAAGGTGAGTATGAAAAGTTGTTATTTTTTTACGGTTTACCTGCCCCCAGTGCCCCTTATACTGCCTGTGCCCTATAATGCCTGCCCGTGGCCCCCTTGCCTGTGTGGCCCCCCATTTTCCCTGCCTTTGGCCCCATTTACTGCCTGTGCCCTATATGCCTGCCTGTGGCCCCCATTACTGTGTGGCCCCATATCCCCCCTGTGGCCCCCATAGCCTGCCTGTGGCCTCCATATCCTGCCTGTGGCCACCATATGCCCGCGTGGCCCTTTTATGTGCCTGTGCACCCAATACCGCCTGTGGACCCCAAAATCTGTTGTGTCCCTATATACCTGCCTGTGGCCCCCCCTTTTTTCTGCTTGTCCCTTATACCTGCCCGTGGGCCCCCCATTATGCTGTGTTTCCCCTATAACCTGCCTGTGGCCCCAATATACTGCCTCAGTGACCCCTATATGCTCAGTGACCCTTATTCTGCCTCAGTGCCCCCTAATCTTTTGGGCCCCTTTATGCCTCAAAAGGCCCCCCCCCATATATGCGTGGCCCCTATACTGCCTCGTGCCCCATATCTTGTGTGGCCCCATTACTGCCTGGCCCCCCTTTTAAACTGCCTTTGGGGGCCCCATTACTGCTGTGGCCCCCATATACCGCCTGTGGCCCCATATATCTGCCTGTGGCCCCCTTATCTGCCCCGTGGCCCCCCATTTTTATGCTTCAGTGCCCCCTTTTTAAAATGAGGGAACTTCTTACCTATAAATTTTTGGGTTGCTGGAAATGGGGATTTTTAAGTTTTTTGTGGGCCAAATCCCCAGGAGAGTCTTGGCCGGGGCAATCACGAGAAGGTGTGAACCGGATGGAGAAGAAAAGGGAAGTGAACGATGTGATCAGAAAAGGTCTCCGGTGAGTCCCAAAAGTAAGAGGTTCACTTATATGTTGCAGAGCGTTTTCATACAAATAGTATCTCCACTTTTCTGGTCCCCCGTTTTGGCGGTAATATATGTCTCTAGGGCCTGTGTACAGTGGTAGTCACATGTGGGGGTGCGTTCGGTCAGGGTCTGGCGGATTTTTTGACCTTAAGTAGTATAGTTTGGGGGCTTGGTTTTTTAGGAGGGTTTTGTAACAATCACTTGTTGGTAGATTTGTCCATGTGTAGGTGGATGTTTTGGTTTGTTTGGGGTTTTTGTCATATGAAGGTGAGAAGTTTGAAAAAGTAAATTTGTCAATGGTGATTTTTACCCCGTACAGTGACTGTGAGGGGGGGACGGGATCTGTGTGGGGTGTGCAGAAAATTAGTGAAGGAACGAAAGGTTTTTTTTGTAAAAAAACATCCGCGTTCCAAAGAGGCGGGAAAAACAAAGGGCCGAGCCCCGGATGTTTTGGACCCCCGAAAGCCCTGCTATATTGGCCATACCTACCTACCTTCCTACCTGCCTACTGGGTATTACAATATAATGGGTGGCCTATCTACCTAGATACCAAATGGGAGATAAAAAATCAAAAAAGCATGGGTTTAGAATAATTTGGAGGCCTCTGTTAATTAAGGTGCGTATGTAAAAGGGGGGGTTTTTACCTTTCTGTAAGCTATTTAGTATTTTTTGTGCTGTAGACTTTAGGGGAAACTTCAGTAAATGTTGAATAGTGTTTTTGTATTTTACAATTTCCCTTCCTGGACTATGTTGGACCAGTATTGGACCAATATCTTTTAATTAAATGTTAAAAAGGTTGTTGTAGGGGTGTTTATTTTAATAAGGTTTTTTTGTTGTTTTAGTGTTTTTTTTTTTTTTCAAAAAAAAAAAAGTTATTGTTGTAGATGCAGGATATGCATTATGAAAAAAGTAGGGGTTTAAGGCTTTATGCAATTCATGTGAGTTAACAACCCCCAAGTAAGTCCAAGATTGAGGAGATACGTATTGATCTATCCCCCAGAATTCGCAAAAGTGAAATTTTCCATAAAAAACAGTTTCCTTATTACAAGGAAACACTAATGGTAGACACTAGTAAATAACCTCAGGAAAAAAATAGAAGGTGAAATTTCAACAAAGTCCTTTTAAAGTCTGTAGAAAAAAAAGGATAGAAAATACAAAGCTAAGGTTACGTTTATGGGGGTGAAGAGACACATCAGCCTCAGGTTTTTGAGCTAAACTAAACCTTTTAAAAGTGCCCTAAGCATAGCCATTTACAGCAAAAGCCATCAATGCCGGCAACTAGACAAAAACTAACAAAAAAGGGAGAAAAAAAGGGGGGGGGAGGAGGAGAGAGAAGCCAGTCTGGTGCCAGTATCCCCTTTTGCTCGTTCGTGTTTGTGGGTAGTCCAAAAAGAATGATTCTGATCTGTTTTTGGGGAAAGGTCAATTGCATCCCCAAACCTTATGTAATTTAGAGAGTCTCGCCCGAATTTTAAAACGTATTTCCTCCCTCTGCAAAATTTTTTAGTATCTCCTTTAAAAAAATTTTGTGTTGACGGGGAAATGGGGGGCGCCAGAGCCTAGGAATAATTGTTTTGGCTGCGTTCAAAAAGGGTAAGTATGAGGCGGTTTTTGATAGGCAAATGTGGGGTATCCTCCCCCTTTGGCGAAGCAATTATTTTAAATTTGGGAGTGCATGAAAGGGGGGAGTGTTGGGGGCAAGCACCGTGTTAAATGTGGGATGGGCCCCGGGATAAGGGAAGTGGGCCCCAAGTTGGACACACTGTGAAAACTGGTGAGTGGGCTGGGCAAACCTGAACCCGAAATGGATGGTTGGGCCCCCGCCCGGAATTAGCAGAAGGGACGGGTGGGCTTTCGTAAGGACGGTGTTTTTCGAATCGGGAAGTGAAGGACTGACTTCTTAGGCAAAATACTGGGGGGCAGCCAAGGGATGGGCGCCACTGGGAAGCCATACAATGCCGTCTCAATCTGCACCCAAAGTTTAGATTTATAGCCATGAAAGCCATTAAAGATACGAACCATTACCGCAGCTAGGTAATATCTTATAAAATCTGGAAGGGAGAGACCCCCTTCCATCCGAGGAGCCACCAATGTGTTTCTAGACACTCTGGGGTGTTTCTGCGCCCAGATGAAGCAGGTGATCGATCTATTCACAGAATGTAGAAAGGATTTCGGGAGCACAGCTGGGATTGCCTGGAACAAGTAGAGGAGACGGGGCAGGACGTTCATTTTTAGAATATTGATGCGGCCTATCCAGGAGAAATCTTTTTTGTCCCACCTGGAAAGGTCTCCTTGAATCATCCTTAATAAGGGAGAGAAATTTAACTCAAATGTATGTTTAAGGTCCGAGGGGTATTTAATGGACTTTATAGCCCAGGAAAAAGAGTATTGTCACGGCGCTCGGCTCAAGCCGGTGGTGCTGAACCGCTTCTCCCGTAGATCTGTCTCTCCTTCTCCTGTTGCTAATACAGATAACATCTTTGCGGTCAAGGAGGTGCTGGCGGAGAAGACGGTGAGGGGGAAGCAGTCCTTCCTTATTGACTGGAAGGGCTTCGGTCCGGAGAAGCGTTCATGGGAACCTGAGGCCAACCTGTCCCCCGATCTCCTCTCTAAATTCCAAAGAAAGAGGGGGAGAGCTAAGGGGTGGGGGGTACTGTCACGGTGCCGCGGCTCGCCGCGGCCGTCCCCCTGCGCTTACGGGGTCCGGCGCGGGTGCCGCGGCTGCCCACAGCCGTGGTCCTTCTGCGTCTGGGCTGGAAACCCCGTACTCACCAGTCCCCGCTCCTGTCTCCGGCTCTGACAACCGCCGCGCGCGTACCCGTTGCTTAAGGCGTCTCTGGATTACGTCTTTGTACCACGCTTTACCCCGGCCGCCATTGCAAGCAAGTCACGTCAGGGGTAACGACCTGGTAGCCTTACGCCGCAGCAAGTGCATCCCGCTTTGCGGCGGGCTCTGGTGAAAACCGGGAGCTACTTAGACTCCGTTCCCTGGCGTGGCTTAGCTATCATCGCTTGCGTTGGCCCAGCGAATCCACTCCTGCGTTACAAGTATGCCTCCTTTAATCGGGTCACCACTCTGGCGGGCAGCGAGATATTTATCGCCATGCTTTTGGTCATATTAACCTTGTGGTTACTAAACCGCCCAAAAGAATCAAGAGTTTGTAAGAGTGAGGGGAGGGTTGTGCAGGGTTCAGTGATGAAAGGAGGTCATCAGCAAAAGCTGAACATTTGATCTGTAGGCTTCCACACTGAATCCCTCTTATGGAGTCGTTTGTACGACTCCTGTAGCAAGCATTCCATAAAAAGGCATATAAGAGGGGGGAAAGGGGGCATCCCTGTCTAGTGCCGTTACATATAGGGAGTAGAGAAGAAAGGGACCCATTAACTTAATTTGCGCCTTCGGGGAGTTATAAAGCGCTTTGATCTTTGCAAGAAGGATCGGACCAAGGCCAAGATTTGAGAGTGCCTCAAACAGGAACTCCCAATCCACCCGATCGAAGGCCTTTTCGGCGTCTAATAAGAGTAGCATGCATGGGGTCTTGGAGCTGTGTACATGGTTAATAATGGTAAAAGTTTTCAGGATGTTGTCCCTGGCTTCCCAGCTGATCAAGATGTATGAGGTTTTCTAAAAGGGGATTTAGTCGTAGCGCGATCAGTTTTGCAAAGACCTTGGCGTCAGTATTAATAAGGGAAATTGGCCTATAACTCTAGCACAGGGTAGGATCTTTACCTTCTTTGGGGATGACAGTGATGTGGGCCCTCAAAAATTCAGGGTCAAAGGGAGAGTCATTGGAGACTGTATTGAAAGTATCCAGAAGAGAATGAGAAAGCTCCTCTCTCAGGACCTTATAAAACTTAGCAGTAAAGCCGTCTGGCCCTGGGCTTTTCCCGGCCGGTACGGTCACAATAGCAGCTTGAAGTTACCCTTTGGAGAAGGGTTCATCCAGTGAGCTTAGTACCTCTGTCGGAATAGGGGAAAGGGATGTTTTTTGTAGATACTCTTGCAAATCTGAGTGATGCTCCCCCAAACCCTTTTTGTTAGATGGTTTAGGGGATGGTAGAGATCGGAATAAAAAATCTGGAACGATTTAAGATATCAAATGTTTCAACTGACCATATGGGTCTTAAACTGGGGATAAAAAAAAGCAGCTCTCTTCCCTTTGTAAAAAGTGCAAGTATTTGCGGGACTATTACTCCATTTATAAAATATTTTCCCCTTTGTTTGGCAATACGCCTGTGTTTTTGCTCCATCAAGGAAAGGACCTCACCCCAATGTACAAAAGTCTAAGATCGGATTTAGGGAAAATTTTGCTCATGAAGCTCCCCCTTCCGGATTGAAGTTTGGGCGCCTCACGTTTCAAAAAGAGTCCAGTTTTATTAGTATACCTCGAGAACACACTTCATCGCCCCCCATTGTGTCTGAGGAGATGTGTTATCTTCCGTTGGTTGACCCCAATATTCCTAATACCGTTCTGGAGCTCCTGCAAACATAGGGCATCCTGTAGAAGGGACTCATTCAATTTCCAGGCAAACAGGGGGCGACGAAAGTGTGGGAGGTCAAGACAGCAAGATACGGGAGAATGATCAGAATAAGTCATGACATCAATCTTCGCATCAATCACATACGAGAGAAGAGAGTGCTGAAGGAAGACAAAATCTATGCGGCTATACGATTGGTGCGGGTTCGAGAAGAAAGAGTAATCTCTCTCTCCAGGATGCATCAGCCTCCATACGTCCGACAATTGCATTGCATGCAGTAAGCGTTTGATTTTGTTGAACATGCACAATGGGACCGTCGGCCTCCCTGTGGAGTTGTCAGGAGACGGCTGGAGTGTAAGATTAAAGTCCCCGAAGAGTATGATCTGCCCCTGGGCAAAACAGGAAAGAAATTTGGTTATGATTTGCCACATATATATTGGCTACAGTATATATATGCCCTTGCAGGTTACACTTCAAGAAAATAGATCTCGCTTCAGTATCACCTTGAACCTCCAGCACCGTGAGGGGGAGGAATTTGTGTATCAGGATAGCTACTCCTTTCGTCTTTTGTGAGGGGTTAAGACTGTGATACCAGACAGGGTAATATCTACATTTCAACATCTGGGCATGATCCTGCAAAAAATGCATCTCCTGCAGACAAACTATGTGGGATTTTGGTTTTTATGTAGGGGGTTTAAAATTTTTTTGTGCCCCTTTTTTTCGGGAATTTTAAAACCCCTTAAAATTAAGGGATGTCACTTTAAGAAATGTTTGGAAAAAGTCCCAAAAAACACTCACCCCTTTTTTTATTTGGAATAAGGCTTGGCGGGGGGTTTGGCACCGCCCCGGCCTTAGGGAAAAAAGGGAAAAACCCCCTAAAAAAAACCCGGGAAAAGACACAGAAATCCTATGAGCATAGACCAAAAACTTTAAAAGTTGGGCAGCAAAACCTGCTTGTACCCAATTAAAAAAAACATGGCCAAGAGCGCAATGGGGGGGTAACATACCAACTTGGAAAATGGGAAACCATAAAAAATTTCTTATAATGTGCGGGGAGCTCCAAACGGCAGGAGGGTTAAGCTGATTTTAATAGGCCATCGATGCAACCAAAGAGTTGCAAGGCAAAAAACCAGCAACGGGAGAAACCATTATTGCCGGGGTTCAGACCCAAATGGAAGCCAGTAAGACACAGCGCCCAACAAAGGGGGGGTTTTCATGAGGGTCATTTCGAACCCTCAGGTTTTTCAAAGGTCTTGGGTTCGGACGCGGGTCTTGGGAGGTGTGGGGGGGGAAGGGGAGGGGTGAATACCGGGCTGTTTGTTTTGGAGATTTTCGGCATTGCACCCGGTTCACAGCAGTCGCCCAATTTTGGGAAAGGGCCACCCGAGGCAGACCCGAGCGCGGTAAGGCGGGCCCATGTCTGTGGAAAAGGGAAAAGTCACAGGAACCCCCTTTTTTTTACTTGTATTTCCGAAGGGAATTTTTTTAGCGAAATTGAACCCCCCCTTTCCCTTGAAGCAGAGCGAAAAGGGGTTTGAGGCTGAGCGCATACGCAGAGTCCCCCCAAAGAAAAATTTGGGAAAGAGCCCGCCCCTGACTTGTCATGCTTAAACGGTTGATTAGGGGGCCCTTTCTTTAATAAATTCTTCTTAAGGTTATAATGATGAACCCTCCATATGATGCCCTGGGGCCCCTAGGGGGCCCGGGGCTCTGCGGGGGGAGGTCTTTTTGCGTTTCGGCAAAAAAAAGTAAGTGCCTTTTGGTCTCCCCCCCAATTTTTTTTCCCGGTTAAAAGAGCTTGGTCAATGTATTTTAATCGGGTTAAAAGTGCGAACCTCCCCCAGGGAGCCCCCCGTAGCCCTGATTTTTTTTACGTCTCCAAAGGTTTCTCTAGGTAGGATTTTTTGTAAAAGGTGGTTCTGATCTCGGTTGAGAAGCAAGAGGGGGCTTGAATTTCAAAAAATAGTGAGATTTTGTAGATTTTTTTTGTTTTTCCAGGTTTTGGTACTTACCCTTGAATTTCCTAAACCATGCAGCTTGGACTGGGCTGAAAAACCTGTCTCCACACCTGTCCAGCCCTTGTCCCAGTTGTCTAATTTTTTGGGGGGGCGGGAAGAGGGGAAGTCCCCTAAAATTTTTCAGGGTGGGCAGCTAACCTGCATAGCTTTTTCCCAATGATGCTGACGACGGGGAAAACTACTGGGGGGGGGCCCCCCTTTTCCTAAGTGGAATGAGGGCCAACTTTTTTCCACATACCCGGGTGCGAGGGAGCCATTTTAATCCCCCCATTTGGGGTTCCAGGGGGGTGAAAGCCACTGTCCTCCTGGGGTAAAATTGAACCTTTTTTCCTACGGGTCCCCCGGTAAACCCCAAGTTTCCTGGGGGGGGGGGAAAGGTACCCGAAGGCTTAAAAAACCCCGTTCCCCGGGAAAATTGATCCGGGGGTTTGGTAGGAGGTGGGCTGGCGGGTTTACCCCAGAAGATGGGATCATAGCGGGAACACTAAAGCAAATAAAAACTCAATAGGTTTTGACAAGTTTTTTCTGTTCTGGGCTGAAAAGGGGGGGGGGTCGTAAGGCTATGTTAAACACGGTTTAAAAAGGGGGACGAAATTTAAGTCCGAAATTACACCCCGAAAGAAAAATGTAGGCAGCATTTAGTAAATGATTCCCCCCCCCTTAAAACCCCTCAGTGGGGTTGCCCCCTTTCTAAATTCAAACAATACTGGGCCATGTTGAAAGGGACGGGGTTTTTAAAACAGTGGGAGTTAACATAAAATTTAAAAGTTTAAAAATAGTGACAGCAATTTTTAAAACCACTTTCTAAACCTTTGGCATGTGTAAGGGGAACCAAGGTAGAAAAACCCCTTTGGCCACCCCCGCGGTCTTTCCGGGCCCAAAAACCAGAGGCGGGGCCCAAAAAGGGGGCCCTTTTTTTTCCCCAAAAGAGCCCGCCGAAAAGCAGGATGAACTTCCCGCGGGGGGATTCCCCCAAGGTCCTGCCCCTGATTTTATTTTCGCAGTGGAAACCCGGGGTGCAACGCCGGACAAAACGGCGGGCAAACTCGTAGTCAGGGAGGGGCCAGAAGGTCAGGCAGGCAGCCTTTGGATGGGGTTTCGAAGAACATAATAAAAGGGGACGGGACCCGGCCACGGAAAACCAAATTGTAAAAAGGGGGCTTCCTGAAATTGGGGTAGGGACCAAGGGAAATTTGCAAATGCTTCCAAAAGGTGGAGAAATTATATAGGGTCAGCGGGGGCAATAGCCAATTCCCGGCGCCGGGTTTTTAAAATTCGGGAACCCCGGGCCCCGCGCGCCCAAAGGGCCCGGGAGGGGTAACAAGCCCGAGTGACCAAATTCCCGCCCGAAACCCGAAAAGCAGCCCTTCAGTCCCGCTCGCCAAGGGCAAGGGGGACCCGGGGGGAACCGATTGCGCCCAAAACGGGGGGCTGGGGCGCAACTCGTGACAGTCCCCCCCCCCCACCCCTTGGCCCCCCCCTTTTTTTCCTGGCCTGGGGGGAAATCTCTGCAGTACCCTTTCGGTCCATAATGTTTCCTTGGTTCCCACATTTTTCCCTTTCGGGCCCGAACCCTTCCCCAGTCGTTTGAAAAAGGGGAAGATTCCTCCTGAATCTTCATAGCCAAGATTTCTTTCACGGTGAAGACGTCGGAAGATGGGCCCTCAGGAAAAGGGGGCGCCCCCTTTCTAAAGAAAAACTTTTCCCGATGAAGGTTTTCAGAGAGGGGACGTGGAAGGATTTTCGGGGGGGCCGCATCGGGGGAGGTAACTGGAGCTTGTAACCCAAGGTCGACCCTTTTTCCAAACCCAAATGGCCCGGGAGTTTAACGGGGGGCCTAGCTTGTAGCGGGGGATCTTTAGGCGAATGTATTTTGTTATGATAACCAGTTTTTTACCCCCCCGGGGGAAAAAAGATGGGGGGGGGTTCCTGAAATTTAATTCCCTGGAGTTTTGCCCCTGGGCAGAGGCCCGTTGCAGAGACCCCGCTGGGGGGTCCCTCCGATGGCCTTAAAGTCCCCAAACCCAAAGGTTTTCCACAGCGGGGGAACTTTCCGGGGCCAGACCCCGAGCGGGATGGGGAGGGGGGGGGAAAAAGGGTCCAAAACCCCCAAAAAAAGGAGACCCAGCCGGACAGAATCCAAAAAAAATATATTTCCCAACCAGTTGTCCTGTGGGCGGGGGGAACCCGAAATGGCCCCCAAGTAATTCTCCGGTTTCGGGTTTTAACCCTCTCCACCTGCCATTAAAAAATTGAAGATGAAACCAGGGGGGAGAAGTCCAGAAAAATTTTTAACGGGGGCAGAGGATCGCCAAATCTTGATAGAATTGCACTTGTGGTGAAAAACAATATGACAGGGAGACCATGAAATAAAAAAAAATATGCGGGAAAAAAAAGACTCGAAAGGGCAGGGGGCAGACACCCAGGCCGGGCCCAAGGGGAAGAATTTGCGCCATCTTTGAAAGCAATCCAAGGAAAAACCAAAAAAGACATTATTACCACAGATAAACAAAGATCTGTAATAAAGTCCTTGGAAAACAGGGGGACCATGGGGTTTTTAAAAAAAGGGAAAGGGGTTGAAGAAAACCCCCCGCAGGCCTAAGGTGAGGCGTCTTGTTGCGGGCACAGAGGGGGACACGATGCCACAATGTCCTTAAACCCCCCTTGACAAAGGTAAAGGCCACCATTTAGTAGCGGGCTATGACCCTTGTTCCCGTTTTTTCGCACTCCCGGGAATAAAGGGCCCCCTTTCAAACAATCCCCCCACTTCAAAAATTTTCCTGCAAAAGCGCAGGTCGAAACCCAAAAACCTTTTTGCCGGGGGGGTTTGCCTGTCGGGGGTTTCTCCTGGGGCCCAAAGGGAAATTTAAAAACGACCCCGGTGGGATACTTTGACAATTTTGGCGATTCCTCACCCAAAATGCCCCGAGGCACGGGACGGGGCTGCTTTGATTTTTTTTTTCGGGGGGACGGAAATGGATCACAAAGTTGAATCCCCGAAAAGGGAAGGGGGCCTAGAAAGCTTCCCCGGGGGTTGAGGAAATTGGGCTGTCTTTTAATATGAAAGATTCTTGTGGTCTGAAAAAGTGACTGGATGTGAGCCCCCCAGAAGATGGGCCTTTCCCTCTAAGGCAAACCTTAAAGCCAGGGGCTCAGGGTTTTCCCAAAACTTTGAAAATTTTTCTTGGCGGGAAAGAAAATTTTTTAAAAAGAAACCAAAAAGTGAGGGTTTCTTGCCCTTAGGTTTCTCGCTAAAGGTGAGCACCCCCCCCCCGTTTCCCACAAAAGAGGCATCTAACTCCGGGAAAAAAAAGGCTTTTTCCAATGTCCCCCGTCAAAGGGAGGTCCCAAGGGCCCTGATTGGAACCCAGCCCACTGTCCCTCCCCAATTTGTTTGGGTTTTGCCCTGGGTTTGGGCAAACACCCAACTGGGAAAAAAAGCCCCTGCGCTCCCAAGAGTGCGGGGGCCGTAAGGGGGAAAAATTTGTCGGGACAGCCCGGGTAAAAACCAAAAGGGGAAACCCCAAAGCCACAAATCAAAAAAACCCGGGGAATAAACGTAAACAACCCGGGGGGTCAAAAGCCAAAAAAAAAAAAAAGGAGCGAGGAAAAAAAATCAGAAGACAACCGGGGGGTAAGTAAACAAGCCGGGGGCCCAGGTACAAAAGTAAACCCCAAAATACAAAACACAGGAAAGAAAGGGCCAGCCGGGGAAAATTTTCCCCCGGGCGCGAAACTCAGCTAAGGGATTTAAACGGTTTCGGGACACCCCCCCCTGTACGATTGGAGCGGCCCCCCGGGTCCTCCCATTGGGGGTTTGGGACATCCCCCCTTTTCCCGGAGTGGCTGGGCGCCCTGTCACTCGAAGAGCTGCCAGGAGCAAGTTTTATCAGTGGGGGGGTTGAAATAGCTGCTGCACCCTTTTGTTTCCCTCAGCCTGATTTGCAGCCAAAAGGCCCCTGCCCACTCAATGCCGGGAAGGGGACGGGAAAGGGGGCCGATGCAAAATCCCCCCCCTTGACCCCGGGGAGAATGCTTTCTTCAGCCCCCTGGGCCCAAAAGCTTGGGATTCCCGTTTTCTTAGTAAGGCCACAATTGGGGTCCCACCGGGGAGAAGGGGGGTTTAAGGGGGCGGTAAAATTTTGGCAAACCCCCAAAAAGCTTTGGGAATGGCAAGTAGGCCGGGAGGGCGGGGCCACTCCCAGGCCCGCAGACAGCTTGGCCGGGTCCATAAAAAAGTCCCTTGTCGCGTTATTATCCGAGGAAGGGAAAGTGGACCGAAAAATTTTTTGGCACTTTCTCCAACTTGGCATATAGGTTTTTTTCTCCTGGGGGCGTCAAAGGGGACCGGCGCACATGGAGGTGGGTCTTTAGGTCGGGCGAGAAGAAAAAGGTTTTCGACCGTATACTAAAATGGGGGAATTTAAAAGGAGGTCACAAAAATCTCACCCCAAAAATTTCCCTTTGAAAGACTCCCCGGGGGCTTTGCAAAGAAAAAAATTGGCATAACCAAATAATCAAAATGGCCACACGTGTTTAAAAACGCGGGTCTTCCATTTCGCCCAAACCCTGTCGAATGGCGGATGGGGGATTATGGGCCCCACGTATACCCAAGGGGGAAAAAACCCCTGGCCCCGGAAGCCGGCCGAAAAAAACCTCCGTGATCAGAGGTAACTTTTTCCTTCACGGTTTTTTTTTAAAACTCTGCAAAGTCAATGAGGGACGAAAGGAACCCATCTTTTTTCTCCACAAGAAAAATTTGGACCAAAAAGGGGGGCCCGGGGACTTGCGGATAAAGCCTTCTTGAGATTCTTGCAATGGGCCCAAAAAACCCGGGCGGTTTGGGAAATGACAGTGGATAAAACCCTGCCTCGAGGGGGAAATTTGTCCCAGGCAAAGGTCAATGGGACATTTCGTAGGGGGCGATGGGGAGGCAAGGTCTCCCCTGTTTTCGGAAAAAAACGTCCCCCCCCCATTAACCCTTGGTTTTCCCGGGGCAACCCGGCAGAGGCCCTAGAGGGCGTGGGTTTGGGGGAAGCGGGGAGCCCCGGGTGGGGTTTCCCACAAGACAACGAGTTTGGCTGCCCTTGTCCCGTTGAAATTACTTGGCCCGTTTCCCTTCCAGCAAAGGGGGCCGTGGAGCTGCACCCCTTGGGACCCCAGCAGGATTGCGGAGGACCGGGGAAAGCCAAGAATGCGATCTTCTCTCCGTGGAGCGCCCCAAAACGTGCATAGACACTGGCCCGTGCGGAATCGAATGGAGTCATGCAGGACTCTCCATTCACGGATGAGATGACCAAGGGCTTCTCGAGGCAAACCACCCGGAGATGAAGTTTCGACACTAAAGCAGCGTCCATGAAGTTCCCGGCTGACCCAGAATCAAGGAAGGCAGGGACTTGAACTTGAGCTCCAGTACCTGATACGACCCGCACCGGCATGGTTAAACGAGGAGAGGAACTGTTCACTCCTAGGGACGCCTCTCCCACGTACCCTAGGTGCACGCGTTTCACGGTCGGGGGCGCAGGGGACAGTCCCTCAGGAAATGCTCCGGACTGGAACAGTACAGGCACAAGTTCTCAGCGCGACATCGGGACCACTCTGTTCTGAAGCTGGACGCGGTCGTTTGAAAAGTTCTTCACCGGAGTGCTGCGAAGGGTGGCAGAGGAGGCTTCTGGAACACCGAGCCAGACGAGGAACCAGCGAGGCCGAACTGAGTGGTCCCTGGGCGCAGTCCTCTTGTCCTATCGGAAAGCGCACGTCGATGCGAGTGGGCAAATGGGTCACTCGCTTAAGACGTCGGGAGATCTCTTGCAGCCAGTGCATCCTTGAAACCCTGTCGGAAAAACCTCCTTCCCTTGAAGATAGACACACAAGGGCCCCTTCGTTCCACGTCAGCTCAGAGGCCAGCGTGCGGAACTGGACGGCGTAGTCCCCTACCGTAGAATCCCCTTGGCGCAAGTTCAGAATTGCGGTTTCCGCAGAGGATGCGCGTGCTGACAGCACGTATTCGTTTATCAGTATATGTAGGTTTTAAAGCTATGACCCTCTCTCGCGTCATTCAAATCATTTTTGGGGTTTTTCTAAAATATGTATAAGGCTTTATTTTTGCTTACATTTACAAACTGCAAACCCCTTTCCCTTTTTTTTATGGTAGTTTTTGTCTGAAGTGTGAAGCTCATGAAAAAAGTCACACATCGTGAACTGGCTTGGTGGATATATAGGGCAACATGTATGAACTAGGCGCATAGAGGCCAGTTCTAAATAGCTTTAAGACCGTGTAGAATGTGGCGCATAACAAAGGCACTTATCGCATCATAGTTTGGAGTGATTGTCTTCACAGTGGTTGATGGGATCTTCCAGCACAACAATGTGACGTGACATGGCTAGAAATGTCTGACAGTGGCTGGAACAGCATGACCCAAAGTACCAATTACCACCCTGTTCCACTAATTCCCTAGACTTAACCCCAATGGATCACCCTTGGGACCGCCTTGATCATCGTGTTCAGGATCAAAACCCCCAAGCATCCTCCAGCAACTGTGGGATGCAGTCAGAATGGGTCCAGATATCTGAGACAACCTTCCAGGTCCTTACTGAGTCACTCACAGCCCATCTAGCTGCTGTCTGTGCTGCACACGCTGGGTGCTCTAGATATTAACTGATGGTCATAATAATGGTCAGCTGTATAGTTTAGGTTATTGGGGCTGGGGTAAATAATGTGATTTGGGCTGTCCATGTTTTTATTTATTTTTCATTTTGTTTTGTCATTTTTTTCCCTTTATGTAATACATTTTGCACCCCATAAGGTCATAATAAGACCTCTGAAGGCATTTTTACATACCGTAAGGTTTTTTTTTTTATGGTTGATTTAAAATGTGCCTGATTATATTAGCCCCACAGGAAAGGGGATAAATGTCTGAATGTTGGAAACCCACAGCTGGGACCTGCACTAATCACTAAAACACTAATCACTAGTTTTTTTCTCAAAGCACTTGCACATCAAGGAAATCTTTGAATGGAGCAGTGGTCCACTGTTGCTCCATCCAAAGTCTATAGTACTGACGAAAACATCCAAGCACAGCGCTTCTGTGGATAGATGATAAATGTCTGTGATGGGAAAACACCTTTACAGGGTTGGTTTTTCCTAAAAGTTTAAAATGCTTGTTAGTCAGTAGGGAATAATAGAAAAAAACAAAGTTGCTTGTTCCAGCACCGCTGCTAGTCCTGGTGATCCCGCCCGATAACCTAACCCTTCATACTTTACATGACCCTGCAGCCAATCACAGGCCGTAGCGTGTTCACATTTATAGATGCGTGTTTGGATCTGTGTTTCAGACCATAAACGGACCCAAACAAGCCGCTAACAATGAGCAGTGTGAGGTACAGTGCATGCAATGAAAAACACGCATCGGCTATCAGACGAGGTATCGCCGATGCGTCTTTACTTGCGTTTTTTGGATCGGATCCATTCAAAGAATTGACATGTCAATCCTTGATCCGAAAGACGCAGCAGGAACCCTATTTAAAACTAAAGGGTGCGATCCTGCTGCAACCGAAACGCATCCAAACACGCAGCTGCGTTTTGGAACCGATTGACACAGCGTTTTTGGATGCGATTTTCGGATCCAAAATCGGATCCAAAACGCAGTGTGAACACACCCTAAGGGAACACTGAGGCATCATCAGCTGGAAACACCGGGACCATCAGCATTGCTGAAACGCATGAGTTTAAAAAGTAGGTTTTTGGTTGTTTTTCTACTTTCAATCATCACCTAACAACTAACGAGAATTTTAAAGTTTTGAAACATCCCTTTAAGGCAGTGTTTCTCAATTCCAGTCCTCAGGACCCCACAACAGGTCATGTTTTCTGGCTTTCCTTAGCATTGCACAGGTGATTTCGTTATGCTGCCAGGTGATTTAAATTATGGTCAGTGCATTCAGTGGGAGATCCAGAAAACATGACCTGTTGGTGGGTCCTGAGGACAGGAGTTGGGAAACACTGCTTTAAGGGTATGTTCACACGACTGTACACACCGCAGGGGGGGCAGCCCCATTCACTGTCATTGTCCACTGCGCGTAAGCGCCACAAAGAAGTGACATGTCACTTCTCTCCCTCGGTGTACAATACGAGCGCTTTGTACACCGGAGGAGACAGACGTAATTCATAGCTCTCTACGAGAGCTATGAAGTACCGTAATTGGGGGGCACATGTCGGGCGTCTTGACGACCAATCAGCATTAAGACCCGCAGTAAGACCAATCAGCTCCTCCAGTTAGTCAGCTTCAAGCTGAGCCCTAAACATGGTGCTCAATGTTGGGAAGGCAGGGACAGTAATACACCAACCTTGTCTTCGCTTTAAAGAGTCTTGCTGTTGCTCACAGCCGACTCTTCCCTCCTGGAGCTGCACAATCTCTGTGCAGTTGCAGACTTCAGGAACATTGTTGCAGATTGCCAACACGTAAAACATTGGGCAGAAGTCCTGTACAAATCACAGAACTAAATGCTATATCTTCCAAGGGTATCAGAATAACTCACTGCCATACAAAAATAGCCCCCTAAAAAAAATTTTTTCCCAAAATTCAAGAAAAAAAAAGGGTATTTCCAATCTTTTTTAAAAATCTTTAAAGTGCAAATTTTTGGTTGTATATAAGCATGTGAGGGGGATTAGAAAAGTGACCTTGGTTTCCCAAACAGGAATTTAAATGGTGAAAAAACCTGGGTTATTAATAGTCATATATCTCCCCCCTACCTGTCCCCTCTATAACTGCACCCCTAAAACGCCCATGTTGTACCTATTCAAAGGTAGACGGTCCCTCTTAATGTCACTGTATTAGCAAATTTAAACAAGCCCCTTTCTAATCCTGACTTTCACGTATATATTTAAAAAAATAGAAAAATAAAACTTTTTATGCTTTTTTTCCCGATGCTTTTTTCCCTCAAAAAAATCCGTGAGGGTTTTTCAGGGGCCCTTTCAGATAGACGCCCCTTTTAAATCCATGGATTTCCCTCCCAAAATTTCCCCTGATAAAACCCTCAGTAAAAAGTTTATTTTTTTTATTTGAGTGCATTTGTTTATGTGATGCCCAGGATGTAAAAAGAGCCTTTTTTGGCTAAGGTATTCACCAGATTAAGTAAAAAGGACATTATGGGGAGCCGTCGTTTGGGTGGGGCCCCCCTTTTTTAGGGCGATTAACCCACCTTTGAATAAAAGGTACAACGTGGAAAATTATAGGGGATTTGGTTTGACTTTTAATTCCCCAGGTGTTTTAAACCTTTTTTTTCCGGGTTTGAGCACGTAAACTGCCCTAGTTCCTAAAGGCTTTTTAAAGAAACCAAAATTTTTGGCATTTATATGAAAGTATTTTTAACTTGAATTTAGTAAAAGTTTTTTTTTAAAATTGGGTTTAAAATTTTGTTTGGCATTTGGGGGTTATTCAGAAGTCCTGTACGTCTGTGTAGTGCCCTTTTAAGGGGTTGTCTCATACATTTTTTTCTTTCTTCCCCTCAGCCCTGTTTTTTGGGTTTTAAACTTTAAATTTAAAGGGGGCGTTTTTAAATGGCTTTTACTAGTTTTCTACAGGTCTTTTAGCTATTGAAACCCCGCGCTGGCAGCCTTCAGGAGAGATCAAACAGGTCTTTTAGCTATAGTGAAAAAAGGAGCTTGAGACGTGTCGGATGGGGGGTGGGGGGCCCCACGGGGGAAATTTGATCTTGGGGGGGCCCACCTACTGTACTTTGAAAATTTTTCCCGGTTTCTCGGTTTGAAAATGCCCCCCATTTTACCAAAAAATACGTGTGAAAAACCAAAAATGTATTGGGTAGTAAATAGCAAGTTAGTAACACTTTATGTCACGTCTAAAATACCCTGGGCCCCGGGGAAAATTTACCCTCCACCCTTATCCCCCCACCCAATACAATACCCCAACCCTCCACCCACATACAATATCCCCCTCCCACCCACTTTTAACAATATCCCCCCCCAAACCCACATAAAAATATCCCCCCAACCCCCAACATACAAAAACCCCCCCTTTCCACCCACATACAATTCCCTCCACCCCTTTACAATATCCCCCTCCACCCACATACAATACCCCCCTCCACCCACATACAATATCCCCTCCACCAACATCAATATCCCCCTCCCCCCATACAATTCCCCCCCAACCCAACATACAATATCCCCTCCACCCCCTTTCCCCTTATCCCCCTACCAACATACAATTTCCCCCTTCAAAAAGTCACATAAAATTATCCCCCCCCCCAAACATACAATACCCCCCTCCCCCACTTTAAAATACCCCCCCTCCACCCCCAAACAAATCCCCTCCCCCCCAATACAATATCCCCTCCCCCCACATAAAAAATCCCCCTCCGCCCCAACAATATCTCCCCCCCCCACATACAATTTTCCCCCTCCCCCCACATAAAATTTCCCACCCAAAAACCCACATAAAATTTTCCCCTTTCCCCACGAAATCCTTTGGTAAAGCCCCCTCCCCAAACCTTTAAAAAAATCCCAGCAAGAAAGTAAAAGTGTAACTCCAATCACGGGGTCAATCAGGGCCCACATGAAACGTTTGGCATTTTTCCCGGCGCCGTTTAAACTACAACAACGCCTTTTTAGAGACCATATAGAGGTCGGGAACCCCCAGCTAAGTAAAACCTACAACACCCCCTATTGAGGCCCAAAAAACCGGGCTCAGGTTTTAAAACTAAAACCCACCCCCCATTTAGAGCCCCACTTAGAGGTCGGGACCCCAGCTCAGGTATAACCTACAACCCCAACCATATAGGCCCACATAGGGGGTCGGACACCAGCTCAGGTAAAACCCTACAACACCACCTTTTAGAGCCCACATAGGGGTAGACCCCGCTCGGTTTAACCTAAAAGGGCCCACCAAAAGGAACCCATAGAGACCCAGACAAAGCTCAGGTAAAATTCACATTACAGGGGAATACGGCACTGATCCAATATAGAAGTAAAAAAACCCCTGAAATCGGGTATTTCACCGGGACGCCCCTATCTGAGGAGTCGTTTTTTTCTTTAAATGAGTCGTTTTTTTCCCTTTTTTTCCTCGGGAATCCTTTCCCCACCCCCCTTTGAGGGATTTTTCCCGGGCCCAAACAGTTTCATCCCTGCGAAATTTAAAACAATTACCCTTTAAAAACCCCCCTTTTTCCCGAACCCTTTTTAAAACCCCTTTCCCCACCCCATTTTAACAAATTTTCCCCAGGGTGGGGGGAAGCGGGTACGGGCCCAAAAACTTAGAGGCGGGTTTTCCCCTGGGGTTGGAAGGGGGGGGGAAAAGGGAAACAAAACCCTTGGGAAAGTTAAGGCTACAAAAATGGGCTGTGCCCTCTAAATTATTTCCCAGGGGGTTTGAAAAGGGACCTAGGTGGGGTGGGCAAATGGCAAAAAACCCCAGCCCTGGGGTTTGGTTTGGTTTCTCCCGTTAGGTAAGCTGTAGGTTTTTTGGGTCCCCTTTATATAGGGTGCAAGCAGTTAGGGACCCCCTTTAGGAAAGTTTTAACGGGCCGTTAGGGTTTCCCCCTGAAGTTGTATACGGCCCGGGGTTAAGGCCTTTTTTTAGGTAGTTCGCACCCCAGTTGGGGGTCCCCTTTAGGTATTTTTACAGGTAGTTGGGGGGCCCCCTTTTTGGGTAGTGTACGGGAAAGTCGGGGCCCCCCTTTTAGTACTGTGTAGGTAGTCAGGGCCCTTTATTTATTGGGTAGCCGGGGCCCCCCTTTGTAGTCAGGGCCCCCCTTTTGGGTTAGTAAAAGGGTCCCTTTGGGTTTCCAGGGCCCCTTTGTAGTCGGGGGCCCCCCTGTGGGGAGTTACCCCCCCCTGGGGGGTATTTTAGGGCCCCTGAAAGGTGCCGGGCCCCCCCTTGTGTTAAGGCCCCCCCTTTTAGGTAGCCAGGGGCCCCCCTTTTGTAGTCGGGGCCCCCCCCCTTGTTTTGGGGGCCCCCACCTTTTTTTGAAAAGGGGCCCCTTTGGGTACCCAAGGGGCCCCAAATTTTTTGTCGGGGTTTCCCTTGTAGCCAGGGCCCCCCTTTGGATCCCAAAGGGAAACCCGATTTGCAGTAGGGGCCCCCCCCTTTGGGTGGGACGGGGGACCCCTGCCGGGGTTTAGCCAGGGGAACTCTTTGTGTGAGGGCCCCTTTTGTATTTCAGGGCCCCCTTTAAACCGGGCCCCCCTTTGAAAACCAGGGACCCCCCTTGTGGCCGGGACCCCCTTGTAGCAGGGCCCCCCTTTTTTGTAAGGCCCCCCCTTGTACCCCGGGGAAACCCCCCCTTGTACCGGGGGACCCCCCCTTTTTGGTCGGGGCCCCCTTGTAGTCGGGCCCCCCCCCTTTTTGTCGGGCCCCCTTGAAAGCCAGGGCCCCCCCTTTTTGCCGGGCCCCCCCTTTAAAAACCCAGGGACCCCCCTTGTAACCGGGGACCCCCCCTTGTACCCAAAGGGCCCCCCTTGCAGCCCAGGGCCCCCCCTTTTTAGCCAGGGACCCCTTTATAGCCGGGGGCCCCCCTTTAACAGGGCCCCCCCTTTGTAGCCAGGGCCCCCCTTTGTAGTTCGGGGCCCCCTTTTTTTCCCAAAGGGCCCCCCTTTTTTTGCCAGGGCCCCCCTTTTTAGCCGGGGGCCCCCCTTTTATAGCCGGGGACCCCCTTGTAGTGGGTCCCCCCTTGTGGGCCAGGGCCCCCTTGTAGCCGGGGACCCCCTTTTTAGCCGGGGGACCCCCCTTGTAGTAAAGGTCCTCCCCTTGTGGTCAGGTCCCCCTTGAAAACCGGGGGACCCCCTTTTTAGCCAGGGACCCCCTTCCCGGGGTCAGGGCCCCCCCCCTTGCAGTCGGGGCCCCCTTTGTAGCCAGGGACCCCCTTTATCCCGGGGGACCCCCTTTTTAAGCCGGGCCCCCTTGTTTCGGGGCCCCCCCTTTATAGCCGGGGCCCCCCTTTATAGCCGGGGGGCCCCCCCCTTGTACCCAGGGCCCCCCTTAGCCAGGGCCCCCCTTGTGGGTCGGGGTTCCCCCCTTTTGAAACCCGGGGCCCCCTTTGTAGCCGGGGCCCCCCTTTATACCCAAAGGGGCCCCCCTTTATAGCCAGGGACCCCCCTTGTATTTAAAGGCCCCCCCTTGTAGCCGGGGAAACCCCAACTTTTTCCCCGGGCCCCCACTTGAGTCAGGGACCCCTTTTGTAGCCAGGGCCCCCCTTTGCTTTTAAAGGGACCCCCTTGCATTTCAGGGACCCCCCTTGTACCCAGGGCCCCCCTTTTTATAGCCAGGGGCCCCCTTTATCCCGGGGGGCCCCCTTTGTAGTCAGGGCCCCCCTTTTTATAGCCAGGGCCCCCCTTTTTCCCAAAGGGCCCCCCTTTTATAGCCAGGGACCCCCCTTGTAGTCAGGTCCCCCTTTGTAGCCAGTGATTCCCCCCTTGTTGCCAGTTGATTTCCCCCCCTTGTATCAGGTCCCCCCTTTTGCCGGGGAAACCCCCCTTGTGAAAAGGGTTCCCCCCCTTGAAGCCCCAGGGACCCCCCTTGTGGGTCGGGGCCCCCCCTTTTTATAGCCAGGGCCCCCCTTGTAGTGGGTTTCCCCCCTTTTTACCAGGGCCCCCCTTACATTCGGGGGCCCCCCTTTGCAGTCAGGGCCCCCCGGGAAAGGCACGGGCCCCCCTTTTTAAAAGCCGGGCCCCCTTTGGTAGCCGGGGGACCCCCCTTTATGGGCCAGGGCCCCCCCTTTGGGGTTAGCCAGGGCCCCCCTTTAACCCAGGGGGGGCCCCTTTTTAGCCGGGACCCCCTTTATAGCCGGGGGCCTTTCTTGTAGCCGGGGGAACCCCCTTTTATAGCCGGGGGACCCCCTTTATGGCCAGGGCCCCCTTGTACCCCGGGGGGCCCCTTTTTTGGCCCGGGGGGGCCCTTTTGTACCCAGGGACCCCTTTATACCCCAGGGGACCCCCTTTTTTCCCCGGGGTGTTTTCCCCCTTGTATTTCAGGTCCCCTTTCTACCCGGGGGGAAACCCCCTTTATAGCCAGGGCCCCCCCTTTTGTATTTCAGGT
>JAODAL010051611.1:0-26565 GCA_025379985.1 Phyllomedusa bahiana | reverse complement strand
GCTCTGCACTTTCCTTGCCAGTTTTGAAGAAGCACCCAAAATGGTCAGTGCGGACAATGCCCTTGTCAGCATGAGCATTGTGGTGATCTTAGTTCTGGAACGATCGTTGGACACTCTGAAACAACAGGTCCCGCCAGCGACGGAGGAGGAGACGGACACAGATGCGGACACGGAGCCTTTCTCTCCGTCAAATCCACAAGGCCCGACAGTTTCCCAATTTCATCGGTATTCATTAGGCAGTGGTTCGGGGTCCAGGGCTAGTGCAAGGTGGCGCATCAGCTCTCAGGTGCATCATCTCAGGCAAGTCAGGGCTGTGTTGAAGCTGTGCCGGAGGCAACGGAGGAGGAGGAGGAGGAGGAGGAGTATTCCTAAAACACCGATGTTACCGACGTCCTGCCTTGGAAAGAGGTTGGCGTGAATTTGAGGCGGAGGAGGAAGATGAGGAAGATCAGTTTGCTAGAGGCTTGGGAAATCAAGGCTCCATCTCTCACATGAGTGCTTGGATGCTCCATTTCCTCCAACATGATCCTCGCATTAAGGCCATCAAAATGAACAACAGTTACTGGGTGGCCACCCTCCTGGATCCCCGGTACAAAACAAAAATCAGCACTTTCCTTCCACCCACCCCAATAGAGAGTAAAATGCAGGAAATGGAGACCTTGCTGATTGATCAACTGGAGACATCTGTTGCGTCTACTTCACGTTCCCCAAATGTCACGGTGGAACAACATCAGCGACGTGACAGCAGTAGAGTGCCAAGTAGGCGTAGCGGCAGCAGCAGGCGAGGTGGCAGAAGCCTAATGGGTGACCTCTGGCAATCTTTGTTTACCACCTCACCAACGCATGCAATGCAGGGCACACATCCAACACACAAGATCAGCTTAAGATCATGGTGCACGACTATCCTGCGTTCAACACGATGTTTTTGCATGTGTTCCGGACCCAATAGACTTCTGGGTATCCAAAATGGACGAATGGCCCGAGCTGGCTCGTCACGCCATAGAGGTGTTGTCCTGCCCAGCAGCCAGCGTCATATCTGAGCGGACCTTCAGCACAGCTGGAGGAGTCATTACAGACAAACGCATCCGGCTTTCCACAGATAATGTGGATCGTTTGACTTTCATCAAGATGAATCAGGCATGGATCTCTGATGATGTTGTGGCCCCAATTGCCGAGGTCACCGATTAGTTGCCAGTCTACTTCACATTCCTTTTCAAACAGAAATGGTCTTCTTGAAAACTTTTTTTTAAAATGATCATTTCTTACTGCAATTTTTATTCTCTTTTCCCAACAGTTCATTTTGCTGGTTTTGCTGTGAGGAGACTGTAAGAGACAGCAAGGTTTCATGACAACACCATATTCCATTTACTCACTTTATCTTAAGAAGTTTTCGCATTGTCAATGGTTTTGAGGTCATGTTGCTGTGAGATACAGCAAAAATTTCATGGTCCTTTGGAACAGAAATGTGACTTCAAAGGGTGGCATTTCTCCTCACAATTTTTAATGTGCTGAGAATCATATTTATAATTTTTTGGGGTCATTGTGTGAGTACGCTATAATTTGGTCCTTGAAAGAAATGTGGCTTCAAGTGGCATTTCTCCTCACAATTTTTAAAGTGGTGAGAAGTCATTTTATAATTTTTTGGGGTCATGTAGCTTTTGAAAATCAGCAATAATCATGGTCCTTTGTAACAGAAATGGGTTCTAAGTGGCATTTCTCCCTCACAATTTTTAACAGTGGCTGAGAAGTCATTTTTATAATTTTTTGGGTCATGCTGCAATACTACAGGTCCTATTATAAAAAAATTGTTTCTAACAGACATTTGTTCTTCACAATTGCCCAAAGTGGTCAAGGGTCATGCTTTGAATTTTTGGGGCATTTTGCTGTGACATGCAGCTATATACGGGTTTCCTATTCTAAAAAATGTTGTTTTAACAGACATTTTTTCTTCACAATTGTCAAGAGTGGTCAAGGGTGAGGGTTTGCTGTCAAAAAAACGGGGAAAAAGGGTAGGACACTTTTTGGGGACACATATTGCAAATGCCCTTTTTTTTGCAAGATTTTTTAACATAGCTATAAAATCCCTGTATTGAAAAACAACCCTTTTAAATAAAAATGAAAAAAAAGAAAAACAAAAAACATGGTGGGTTTCCCACCCAATTTTAAAAATGTGTTTTTAAAATTTTAATGTACAAAAAAAACCCTTGCATGTCAAAATAGCGGGTTAAAAAAAATTCCTCGGGAATTGTACAAGGGGGTACAGGGGAAAAAAACCTTTGACCCGATGTAGGTTATTCAGAGGACATGGGGTATGGAGCAGGGGACAGAAAACAAATTTACAGAGACCTTTTCCCTCCAGAATTTGGGAGTAAAATGAGAAAAAAAATTTCCCAAGATAAAGGGGCACCGGGGTTTGGTAAACAGGAGCTTTAAACCCCACCAGTTTTTTCCAAAGTGAAGCCCCAATTGACCCAACACCATAAAGGGGAAGCGCTACCCAGGTTTTTGTTGTTTTACGAGGAAGGCGGGGTTCCCCACACTTCCCGCTTTCCGCACTTTTGCTTCAGCACGACAGTTTTTCGTTGCTCCCCCGTCATCGGGGCTTTTTAAACCCGGGTGTTAATAGATGGGAAGGGGGCCAAACCCCCCCTTGGGGCCCCCTTTTCACCGGGGAAAACCCACCCTTGTTTCCCCGGGCCTTTTTGGGAATTTTAAGGGGGCTTTTTTTTGGGGCCCGGGGGGCCCCAGGTTTTATTTTTCAAAGGGTTCCAAAAAAAGTTTTTAAAAAAAAAAACTAAAATGGTGGTTTTGGAAAGGGGATTTTTTCCTTTTTTTTGGAAAAAAAAAATTTTTAAAAAAAAATGTGGGGGGTTTGGGGGGCGGGTTTGGGGGGTCATGCTGTGGCCCAGGACAGGAAATAGTAAAATGTCCAGTGAAACTAAAATGGTGGTTAAAAGACTTTTTTTTTCCGGCATTTTTTTAAAATGTGGGGGTCATGCGGGTTTTTGGGGCTAGGGCTGTGGCCCGGGGCAGGTTTTGGGTTAAAAATGCCCCGGGTTGAAACTAAAAAGGGGGGTTTTGAAAGATCCTTTTTCCGGCACTTTTTAAATGTGGGGGTCAGGGCCAGGGTTTGGGGGGCTCATGCTGTGGCCCAGGAAAAAGGTATAGTAAAAGTCCAGTTAAAACTAAAAGGGTTTTGGGTTGGGACAGACTCCCTTTTTCCCGGCCCCCTTTTTAAATGGGGGGTCAGGGCGGGTTTTGGGGGCCCTTGCTGGGGGCCCAGGACAGGTTTAATCAATGCCCAGGGAAAAAAAAATGGTTTTTTAAAAGACCCCTTTTTTCCCGGCATTTTTTAAAATGGGGGGTCTTGCATTTTTGGGGGCTAAAGCTGTGGCCCCCAGGACGGGTTAGTAAATGCCCAGGAAATAAAATGGTGGTTGAAAGCTCCTTTTTGCGGATTTTTTAAATGGGGGGGTTTTTTAAGGTTTGGGGCCAGTTTGCGTTCCAGGACAGGATTTTCAATGTCCGTTAAAAGAAAAATTTTGATGGTTCAAATCATAGGCCTTCGGGGGAAATTTTTTTAATTTGTGGGTGATGCGGTTTTTAAGGGTCAGGGGGGGGGTTTTGAAGACGGGGATAGTAAATGGTTGTGTTTTTTCTTTTGACTTTTAAAAACCAAAGTGTGTTCCCTAAGATGAAAGCACGTATCCATTTGCTGTTGTGGATTTTAAATTTTTCAGCTTCTCCACCCTTTGTTTGGGGGGTAATAAAAAAAAGGTGTTTTTGCTCTCCCTAACTTTAAGGGTTTCATCACCCCAAAACCCAAATGTTTCCAAATCGAAAAACCCTTTTATCTTCCCCAAAGGGGCCGGGACTATCAAACTATCGATCGATTCCGTACCCAACGAAAATCGCTCAACAACTACTTATTTAAGCAACCCTTACCGGTGCCCCTGCTATCCCACAACCCCCAAAACCCACTGCCCCACTGCACCCGGGAAAACCTTTTATATCCCTTTTCCTAATCTTTTTTGTTTCCTTTTTCCCCACCTTGGGCACTGCTAAAGGTTTTGAGGGGGGTTCTAAGTTGCCTATTGCGGTTGGAGGCTCTCCCCCTAAGATGACCCCTAAAAGAAAAGCTTCTGACCCTTGAAAATGAAGATACTGTAATTTTTTTTCCCCCCAGATGATGAACGAAAGGTCATTTCATGACGGGACCACATTTAAAACCTCCAGACGCTCTGTCCCTAGCCCCTGTGTGGAACTACCAAAAGAGATTTTACCTATGTGTTTATCTCTATTTTTGGGATTTTTAAACCACACTCTTTATTATTAAAGGAGATTTTGTGTTCAAGTACTACTGCTTTTGTAACCCCTACAAATTCCCCACTAAAACCCTTGGGTAGGTGGTTTGTAGGACAATTTGCTCGTAACGGCGGAATGATATAAAAAAAGGCTTGTGTTTGGTCCTTTTTTTCCCAGCTCAAGGAAAACTGCCTTCCCGGTTTCCTCTGTTTGGTCCCCCCTGCAGGCAATTTAAAGGGTTGTAACTATTTTTTTTTCTTTGTGTGGGCCCCTTTTAAAAAAAACACTTTTTTCCACGTGAAAATTTCTGTGACCCTTTCTGACTAAAAAACCCTTTAAAATTTTTACTGGCTGTGGCACAAGATAATAAGTTTAAGTTTTTGGGTTTTTAACCCCTCATTTTTTGCGGGCCTTTTTGACTTCCCCCGGTCAATGCTGAGTGTGCAGACCCTTACTCAATGCTTTGCTGGAACATGGACCTACCCCGGGAACCTTGGGGGAAATACAGATTGTTGGGGGAAAACGGATGCCATGGCCAAAAGCCTGAAGAACACTTGGTTAGCACTTTTTTCCCCCCCCCCCCCCCCCCCCCCCCCCATTTTCCCAAAAACGGGAAAGAAGCCCCCTATCTCCCCTTCGGACAAACCCGCAGGGCCCTTCAGTGCTCCCTTTTTACCAGCCCCAAACCTGTCTCCCATGACTTGCTACTTGATTGGGAAGGGCTTTACCCCCCACCCCAAAACCCCCAATTAGTACTATCTCTCCAGTGACCCCCGAAACAATTCTTCCCCCCCCCCATCTGCCCCCAGGATTCAGTTTCGCTTCCTGCCCTTCCTCAAGTTTAATTCTTAACCCAAAAGGGCCGCCCCAATTTATGTCCCTTTTTAATCCCTCTCAAGTCAATAACCTTTTGACCCAGTTACCGGACCCTGAAAGGTCCTATGCCATTTTACCGTTTCTAAATTTCCCCAAAAACCAAAAAACCTACTCTGAAAAAGTAAAGGGCCTGTATCATGTTGCTAACAAAAAAAAGTGGGGAGTCTTCTGGCCTATCATAAAAATCTGCTCTGCAAAAAGAAACTATGGAAGGGCCCTATGCTTAAATCACTGGAGAGGGGGTTTTTTTGCCGTAGACTTTTATTCCTGGGCCCAAAGAACGTTTTTGCCGGGGGGTCTTCCCAAACAATCCCTTTTTAATTTTCCCCTCAAAGCCCCCATTGAAAACTGTAGAAAAAAATTTTACAAAAAGATTGTCTGCATCATTCCAAGGGCAATTTGGGCTTGACTCCAATACTAAAAATTAATCAACGTTTATGGGGATCCAAGTTTGTTCAAGGCCCTTTCTTTAAAACCAAAATTTGACAATATTTTGGGAAAATGTTTTGCCCCGAATATGCTGAAACTGCCAGGGGAAACCAACTTTCTCCATTGCAAAAAACTAGGTTCCTTGTTGTTTTCAAGCCCATTCCTCTCATCCCTTGGAAAAAAAGACTTCTAAGGGACCCTTTTCCCAAAAAACATGTTCCTGATCCCCATCCTCTAAAAAACAACCTATGCAAGTTTACCCCCAGAAAATTGTCCTACAAAAAGATTCAGTTTTTTTTAACTGGGGCTTGCCCCAAGAGGTGGCAAAAACCTTTAAAGGCTTGTTAATACAGCCCAAAGGGCCTGGTCATCTGGCCAAAAAGCCGTCGAGCCAAAAAACCCCCGACAACAGAAATCTTGCTCCCTGGACAACATTTTCCCCAGGGAATTTTCCCAACAGGTCCAAAAATCAGTTAAAAGGGTTTCCCGGACCACCCACACACAAGATTTAATCTACAACCACAACGCGGGCCTACACCCCAAAATTTAAACCTTCACTGGAACCCCAACCAACTTCAATCAAAATTTTAAGAAAAAAATTTTTTGATGATGCGGTTTAACTGGCAAGCCTGTGTTTTATGTCCTTGTCCTTCAGAGATAATTCCCCAGTAAAATTTATTCTGGACCTGTTTTGCTGTTAAAAATTTTCCCTTTTAATGGCCATCAACTTCCTTTTCTTGTAGGGCACAGGTGCAGCCAGATCTGTCCTGGGAAATTTTTGAAATTTCCCCCGGATGTCATCTTTTCCCCCGATTACATTTCCCGGGTGGGAGGGATGGATGCCCAAATTTAAACTCGCTTGACTTTTCCGGGTTCCTGTTTGGGAAACATGGACTCCTTCAAGGGGGCTACTCGTTTCAACCCACCTGTCCTACTAAATTGCTTGGAAACAGATCTTTTTTTTTAAAAAATGAATTTCTATTTCAGATTTGATTTCCCCTGGAATTTTTTTTGGATTTTGAATTTTTCCCGATTCTGAAATTTTCCTGCGCATTGGAAGCTCCTTTCCCCGCTCTTCTTTTTTCATCCACGCTGCCTTCCCTTCCTCAAGGGAAAAATTTTAATCAAGTCTTCCTGAAATTGGTCAAAAGGTCCGATGATGCTGGGTTTCCCCTTTCCCGTTGCAAACCCGTCCAAAAGTTTTCCTTTAAAGCTGGCGCTACTTCCCCCCTCGGTTTCCCAATATCCCTTGAAGAATGGGCCAAGAACTTTTTTCTTTGGAAAAACAAATCACGGCCCTTCCCGACCAAAGGAAAATGCTCATCCACTGCATTTTACTGCTAAACACCCTTGTTCCTTGTTTCCCCAAAAAGGTTGTCCCCGGTGAAACCCCAAAAATATGTTTGGTTCAAGATTTAAAAAGCAGTGAAAAGCCCGTTACGGGGCTTTGAGACCACTGTGGTCCCCCAAAGCACATGTACTTTCAGCCAAGTGCCCTTTATCCGCTACCCTGCGTCACAGTTTTGATCCCTTTTTTTAAAGCTTTTTCAGTGTTCCTTTTTCACAAAAGGGTTCTCAAAAATCTCTTTGCTTTCCCCTTACCGTGGGAATTTAACTCAAAACCGGCAAGTGCCCCCCAAAGGGGCCGAATTTTTCCAACCAATTCACTCAAACCCCTTTATGGGCCCGTCTGAATTGGAAGCCCGGAACACTCAATTTTTTAAACCCCCTAAATTTTTATTTTTACTCTTTTCACCCTTCCCTTTCCTTTAAAAAAAATTCTTCAACTCCAAAAATTTTCAACCAAAAATTTCCTTTAAAAAAACTCCAAAAATTTTTAAAATTGTTTTTCCTTGGTCATGGAATCCTCCCCAACAAAATCACCCCCCCAAACCCAAAAATTTTATTCCCCCCCTCCTTTACCTACCAAACCCCCCAAAAAAACCACCCCATTTTTGGGCCCCTAAACCCCCATTTCCAAATGGTTTCCCAAAACCCCAACCTATGCAAAACTTATCCCTTTTCCCAAAAATTTTTTTAAAACCACAGACTCCACCTGAAGCAGCTTTCCTGCTTCCTTAAATAAAAGAATTAAAAAAAAATACCTTTCCCCTGGGGAAAACCCCCAAATTCCACAAAACCCTTCCAACCCTCTTTCCTCCCAAAACATAACCACCTTTTTTGGGCCAAAAAAAATTTTAAGTTTTTGAAAACCCCCCCCGGAACTACTCAAACCCAAAATAATCCTGGGTTTCACCGAATGCTCCACCCGCCCCAACCCCCCTTTGTTCCCGCCCCAACCCCCTTCTTTACCAAAAAAATTCAAGACATCCCCTTTTGGGCAACCCGTTAATTTTCTTGGGAAACCCCAAGACCCTTTAAAAAGGGTCTTGAAAACAATTCCCCCAAACCCCCCCACTTTTCAAAAGGGAAAAATAACCTTTGACTTCCCAAAACCCCTTACTGATGGGCCCCCAAAAAGTAAAACCCTTTAAGAGATGCACTACCCCCCCCCAACCCCGCCCCCCTGCTTCCCCTTCAAGGGGGGGAAGTGGAAGATCGAATTCCCTGAAAACTTCCAATGATTTAAGGGGAAAACCCAAAATTTTTTGAGTTATGATCAAAGACCTGGTTTTACAGCAGGGTAACCAGAAACAGGGGGAAAAAAGTTGGGAGGTTAAACCCGGGGGGTTTCCCCCAAATTCCATTTCCATCCCCAGAGCTCGGGGAAGATAGAGAGGATGAATGCCACACTCAAAAACAAAATTCTCAAAGCCAGAAAGGAAACATCACTTCCATGGCCAGAGATCCTACCCATCGCCCTGTACTCTGACCGAAACACTCCTAGACAGCCCACTGGTCTCACACCTTATGAGATATCATTCTTAGGCCTGCCTAGGTTAGGACAATACTATCCACAACAGTTGAATGCAGGGAATGATAACCTTGTAAAATATGTTATAAGTCTGTGTAATGAATTGAAACTAACCCATGCCACAGTGTTTTCCTCTATTCCAGATCCTGACTCAGATCAGAGCACCCACAAACTACAACCTGGTGATTTTGTGTGGGTAAAGAAACATGTCAGAGATTCTCTGGAACCTAGATTTGAAGGACCATACCAAGTTCTTCTGGTATCCCCAACCTCAGTGAAACTAGAAGGAAGACCTACTTGGGTGCATGCCTCACACTGCAAGAAAGCTAGTGGAGCCGAGAAATCATCATGAATCACTCCTTTATCCTTTATTACATTTGTGTTGTTTGGGTGTGTGTGAAAATACAAGGGGAACGACCCAGGGGGTTGGCTGGTGAATTCAAAGCTAGGGATCAGAATAAACCAGGACTCGAACCAATAATACCACGAATAAAGATAAACAAAGGTGTAAATTGGATAAATAGTATCCATTATAACCAACAGAGATTTGTAAACCACAACCGAGATATCCTGCGAAACATAATTGAGCAATTAGAAGCCATATCAATCATGGCCTACCAAAATAGCCTAGCATTAGAAAATATCTTAAAAGACACTCACAAGGGGGGATTGTGAGAAAATAAAGTGTGAAGGTTCCTTTAGGAGTGACCGTTCTTGGCTTCCAGACCCTAGAATTTCTATCAGTCTTTATCCCTTATTTTTCCAGTAAAAAACAACATGTTCACCAAATTTTCCAGGTTTCCCTAATATGGATTGCCAGCAATCCACAAACTGTCACTGCTAGGGACTGCTCTAAGGTAGCACCTGGTGGTCATTTGGTCAACCCCCCGTCATCCTCACCATCAGAGGCAATGTAGAAGAGACCGGCGATCGCTTAGTTACGCTTTCTTGGAGCAAGCCAGGCAGTGATGCAGTGGGTTTATAACCCGCTCCACCTGTCCATGTAGCCACATAAACACAGTGAGACATATCCATCCTAGCTTAAGTTTAAAAGGGTAAGAGGAACAGAGTTTAATGTTTTAGGGGGGACTGTCAGGTGTGGGAATTGATTCAAAACATTAGAACTCTGTTTGTACTTTTCATATCCATTGCTTACATATAAGATACTGTCTATATACTATTTGCATGAATTATTCTCTATACCTATTTTCCCTTGACCAGTTTAAATCAGATATTATAGGCTTGAAATGCATGGCTTTATGCAAGGAAAACTACCTTCAAGATATACCTGTCTTGGATGATACTGAAGACATTTAAAATGGATTCACTATAGACTAACAAGAAGATAGCTTAAGCGAAACAGACTAATGACACAGAAATCATTAGGACATTTGTTGCGACACCCAGCATCCGGGACAGTAAACGGACTCGGACAGTTTCAAACGGCCAGGGCAGTTCAACATTATGCAAACATGCAGAAAAAGTATATTACCATATAAAGAACCATGTGACTTCTTATTAACTCGTCCCATGAAATGTTAATTAACCAATGATCGGCTATACATGTTATGACAAATGCTTACGTATCAAGTGATATAAAATGACCTGTATTTCCCTGTATTAAACAGAGTTTTATTATCCATCACCCTGACTGGATAAGCATTACTTGGGGCCCCGCTGTTTACAGCATATATATATATATATATATATATATATATATATATATATATATATATATATATATATATATATATATATATATAATATATATATATATATATATATATATATATTATATATATATGTATATATATATATATATATATATATTAATTTGGAGGAGGTAGCCACTTGGCTGGATTTACTACTAACTTCACATAGTCAGTGGTGCGAAGGCTGCCATATTAATCCATATAATATTTAAATAGTTTTATTGAAGTCCGTGCGTCTGTTTGGCGCAAAGAGTTCAGTTGTACGAATACTGTGTTCTACATATTTCCTAGTAAATTACGCTTGTAGTCAGTGGTGCGAAGGCTGCCATATTAATCCATATAATATTTAAATACTCTTATTTCAGTCTGTGTATCTGTTTGGCGCAAACAGTTCAGTTGTACGAATATTGTGTTCTACATATTTCCTAATAAATTACGATTGTAGTCAGTGGTGCGAAGGATGACATATTATTTCATATTTTATTTAAATACTCTTATTTCAGTCAGTGCGTCTGTTTGGCGCAAAGAGTTTAGTTGTACGAATATTGTGCTCTACATATTTCCTAGTAAATTATGCTTGTAGTCAGTGGTGCGAAGGCTGCCATATTAATCCATATAATTTTTAAATACTCTTATTGCAGTCTGTGCGTCTGTTTGGCGCAAAGAGTTCAGTTGTACGCATATTGTGTTCTACATATTTCCTAGTAAATTACGCTTGTAGTCAGTGGTGCGATGGCTGCCATATTAATCCATATAATATTTAAATAGTCTTATTTCAGTCCGTGCATCTGTTTGGCGCAAACAATTCAGTCGTACGAATATTGTGTTCTACATATTTCCTAGTAAATTACGCTTGTAGTCAGTGGTGCGAAGGCTGCAATATTAATCCATATAATATTTAAATACTCTTATTTCAGTCCGTACGTCTGTTTGGTGCAAAGAGTTCAGTTGTACGAATATTTTGCTCTACATATTTCCTAGTAAATTACGCTTGTAGTCAGTGGTGCGAAGGCTGCCATATTGATCCATATAATATTTAAATACTCTTATTGCAGTCCATGCGTCTGTTTGGTGCAAAGAGTTCAGTTGTACGAATATTGTGTTCTACATATTTCCTAATAAATTACGCTTGTAGTCAGTGGTGCGAAGGCTGCCATATTAATTCATATAATATTTAAATACTCTTATTTCAGTCAGTGCGTCTGTTTGGCGCAAAGAGTTCAGTTGTACGAATATTGTGTTATACATATTTCCTAGTAAATTATGCTTGTAGTCAGTGGTGCGAAGGCTGCCATATTAATCCATATAATATTTAAATACTCTTATTGCAGTCTGTGCGTCTGTTTGATGCAAAGAGTTCAGTTGTACGCATATTGTGTTATACATATTTCCTAGTAAATTACACCTGCAGTCAGTGGTGCGAAGGCCGCCATATTAATCCATATAATATTTAAATACTCTTATTTCAGTCCGTGCATCTGTTTGGCGCAAACAATTCAGTTGTACGAATATTGTGTTCTACATATTTCCTAGTAAATTACGCTGTAGTGAGTGGTTCGAAGGCTGCAATATTAATCCATATAATATTTAAATACTCTTATTTCAGTCCGTACGTCTGTTTGGTGCAAAGAGTTCAGTTGTACGAATATTTTGCTCTACATATTTCCTAGTAAATTACGCTTGTAGTCAGTGGTGCAAAGGCGGCCATATTAATCCATATAATATTTAAATACTCTTATTGCAGTCCATGCGTCTGTTTGGTGCAAAGAGTTCAGTTGTACGAATATTGTGTTCCACATATTTCCTAGTAAATTACGCTTGTAGTCAGTGGTGCGAAGGCTGCCATATTAATCCATTTAATATTTAAATACTCTTAATGCAGTCCATGCATCTGTTTGGCGCAAAGAGTGCAGTTGTACGAATATTGTGTTTTACATATTTCCTAGTAAATTACGCTTGTAGTCAGTGGTGCAAAGGCTAACTATTTAATCCATATAATATTTAAATACTCTTATTTCAGTCCGTGCGTCTGTTTGGCGCAAAGAGTTCAGTTGTACGAATACTGTTTTCTACATATTTCCTAGTAAATTACGCTTGTAATCAGTGGTGCGAAGGCTGCCATATTAATCCATATAACTTTTTAATACTTCTATTTCACTCAGTGCATCTCAGTTTGGAGCTAATCGTGCATTTGTACTATAGTTTGTTGAAAACTATCAATTGCCAGTCCTACTGGGCGGTTGTAAATCTCAGGGACTGAAGGAAGAACACTGTTGATTTGGTGTTACGGTTCTTCCACCAGACCGCATTTCACAGATATTTGATAGTGTAACGGGTCGCGCCGCGATCCGGTCCACGGACCGCGGACGCACCCGTGTCCCTCTCGGCGGAGACGGGTGGCGCCGCGGCCCTCGTTGCTGGCCGTGGTCGCACCCGTCCCATCCACTCACCTGACCTCGCTCCTGTTCTGCTCTCTTCCCCTGTTGGCCAAAATGCGCGTGCGCGCGCTCGTTCATGAAAATTTAAAGGGACAGAGCGCCGGTAATTAGTTCATTGCCGGGCGCTGACTCTATATAGTTTTGGGATCCACGTCACTTCCCTGCTGGATCTTTGTTGCCTCCGTGCCCTAGAGAAAGCGTTCCTGTGTATCTACTGTCTTAACGTGTTTTCTGACCTCTGCCTGCGTTTATCGACTCTGAACCTTTGCCGTCTGCCCTGACCTTGCCGGCTGTCCCTGACGATGCCTACGTCTCACGATTCTGTACCACGCTTATCCTTGGCCGCCACCGCAAGCAAGTCATGTCAGGGGTAGCGACCTGGTAGACAACCGCCGCAGCAAGTCCATCCCGCTATGCGGCGGGCTTTGGTGAAATCCGGGACCTACTTAGATTCCGCTCCCTGGCGTGGCTTACACCGCTTGCGGTGGTCCAGCGGATCCACTACCAAGTCCGTTACAGATAGAAACAATTCTGTTTCTAATCCGAGTAGGCTGTTGGAAATTAGAGGGATTTAAGAATAGCTGTGATTTGCCGTCTTTCAATAAGAGACTGTCAAAAATTCTTCCATACCTTTTTAAATTTTTAAATTTCAATCTTTCTGAACATGGAGCGAAATGCAGGTAGTAAGCGAGCTAAGAGGGGTGTAGGACATGGAGGTAGAGGTAAGAGAGAAGGTGCTCCTTCCAGTGCTGGCGACAACACGCAAGCCAGCGGATCGTAGGATGCAGGACCGTCAGGCCTGTCACCGCTGGATCGGTGCCCTGTGAATCTCAGTAAAGAACAGCATCGCCAACATGTTCTTCAGTGGTTAATGCAACCTGCATCCAGCAGTCTTACCTCCTCGTCCTCCCAGTCACGGCCAAAAATGTCATCAACATTATCATCATCCGTCCACCATGAAGTGAAGACAGCCCAAATGTCAACTCGTGTACCCACCACTGTGGATAATCCATTTTCTGGTGACCTCTCTGATGACAAAATGCGGTTGGGTTCAGAAGGCATTTCAAAAGATCAAGAGGCCAAAGAGGATGATTTTGTCTGCTCTGACGCCCAATCGCTGATGCCATCAGAGGAGGAGAAGGAAGCTGGTCAATTGGCAAAAATCCCGGGTGGTCGGCAACACCTTGCAGTGCCTGTTGCTTGTAGCCCGCACCTGCAGGATGCAGAATGTCAGGACGATAAAGTCACCTGTGTTGTTGATGATGATGATGACGACATTGCGGATTCAACGTGGTCTTTTCAGCAGAATGTACTTGTGAGCGCTTCATCACTGGACGAGGAGGAAGACGATGGGGTGTGTCAGTACGGGTCCCGCCTCAAAAAGGTAAAGGGCGGTCGCACAAGTCCGCTGAGATTATTCCGCCAGCCACGATCAGCAGAAACACTGCTCCTCGCTTTTCGCCATAGAAAAGGTCCAGTACCTCTCAAGCCTGGGCCTTTTTCGAGCAAACCTCTGATTCACCCAGTGATGTCATATGCCGCCTTTGCCGTAAACGCATCAGTAGAGGGAAGACTCTTAGGTGTTTAACCACCACTAACATGTCTAGTCACATGCAGCAAATGCATGAGTTGAAATGGAGGGAACACTTGGCGATAAAATGCCACACCGATCCCAGGCTTCCAACCACTGTCACACCCTCTGTCTCTGCCTCCTCCTCCTCCGCCACGTCCAAGCATTCCTCAGCTGCCCATGTCTCTCAGAGTCATGATCAGGGATCAGCTTCCACTTCAGCCTCCACCATCGCTCGAGTACCACTAGCACCAATAGAGACCCATCCTACCCCTTCTTTTTCCACCAGTTTGACCTGCACGCCGTACAGTGGCCAGTCTAACAGCCAGCCTTCTGTCAATCAGGTTTGGGAGCAGAAGAAACACTTTAACCCAAACCATTCCAAAGCCAAAAGCCTGAATGTCAGCATTGCCAGGCTTTTGGCCTTGGAAATGTTGCCTTTCCGTCTGGTGGACACGGATGGGTTCCGTCACATCATGGCCCTTGCCTGCTCTCAATACCAGATGCCGAGCAGGCATTTCTTTTCCGGAAAAGGCGTCCCTGCTCTGGCCAACCACGTGTCATCTTAAATCTGAAGCGCATTGCCTGCATCTATGTCCGGCAAAGTCCATCTGACCACCGATACATGGACTAGTAAGCATGGCCAAGGCCGCTATATCTCTGTGACAGCTCATGGGTTGACTGGGTGGATGTCTCGGGTGGTAACGGTGGCTCTCAGGCTCAGCGCACGCTCTTCAAAACCGCAGGGATGGTGCAGGGTTCTTTCCCCCAAGGTCCACTGGTGGCATCACGTGCCCATAGAAACCAGGCTGTGTTGAAATTAATCTGTCTTGGAGACCGTCAACACACAGGAGAGGAGCTGTGGAGACCGTCCAGAAATTTCTAAAGCGCTACAAGTGTCTGGACTGCCTGCTGAGGAAGGCTCGAGGTGTGAGCTCACACTTCCGCAGTTCGCACACTGCTTCGTCCCGTGTGGCTGCGTTGCAGCGTCAGCTCGGCCTCCCCGTCAACCGTCTTATTGTTAACATGGCAACATTCTGGAATTCCACCCTCCACATGCTCCAGCAATTGTGACAGCAGCGCAATGCCATTACACAGTACGAAGTGACACATGGCCTGACAAGCAACGGTGCAGACCTCGGGGTTTTGAGCCACCGAGAGTGGAGGCAGGTGAAAGAGCTCTGCACCATCCTTGCCAGTTTTGAAGAAGCCACCAAAATGGTCAGTGCGGACAATGCCCTTGTCAGCATGAGCATTGTGGTGATCTTAGTCCTGGAAAGATCGTTGGACACTCTGAAACAGCAGGTCCCACCAGCGACGGAGGAGAAGACGGACACCGATGCGGACACAGAGCCTTTCTCTCCGTCGAATCCTGATGGCCCGACAGTTTCACAACTTTATCGGTCTTCATTAAGCAGTGGTTCAGGGTCCAGGGCTAGTGCAAAGGGCCCTCAGCTCTCAGGGTACAGCATCTGAGGCAAGTCAGGGCTGTGTTGAAGCTTACGCGGAGGATGCTGAGGAGGAGGAGGATGGGGAAGATCAGTTTGCTAGTGCCCCTCGACCCAGAGGCTTGGGAAATCAAGGCTCCATCTCTCACAGGAGTGCTTGGATTCTCCATTTCCTCCAACATGATCCTCGCATTAAGGCCATCAAAATGAAAAACAGTTCTGGGTGGCCACCCTCCTCGATCCCGGTAACAAGCGAAAATCAGCACTTTCCTTCCCCCCCACCCAAATAGAGAGTAAAATGCAGGAATTGGAGACCGTGCTGATTGATTAACTGGAGACATCTGTTGCGTCTGCTTCACATTCTTCAAATGTCACGCTGGAACAACGTCAGCAACGTGACAGCAGTAGAGTGCTAAGTAGCCGCAGCAGCATCAGCAGACATTGTGGCAGAAGCCTAATGGGTGACCTTTGGCAATCCTTATTTACCACCTCACCAACGCATGTAATGCAGGGCACACATACAACACACAGAGACGGGCTTAAGATCTTGGTGCACGACTATCTGCGTCTCAACACCAATGTTTTTGGATATGTTCCGGACCCAATTGACTTCTGAGTATCCAAAATGAATGAATGGCCCAAGCTCGCTCACCACGCCATAGAGGTGTTGTCCTGCCCAGCAGCAAGAGGCATATCTGAGCGGAACTTCAGCATAGCTGGAGGAGTCATTACAGACAAACACATCCGGCTTTCCACAGATAATGTTGATCGTTTGACTTTCATCAAGATGAATCAGGCATGGATCTCTGATGATGTTGTGGCCCCAATTTGCGAGGTCACCCGATTAGTTGCCGGTCTACTTCACATTCCTTTTCAAACAGAAATGGTCCTCTTGAAAAAAAAAAATTAAATGATCATTTCTTACTGCAATTTTTATTCTCAGTTCCCAAAAGGTCATTTTGCTGGTTTTGCGGTGAGGAGACTGTAAAAGACACCAATTGTACACGGTTTCATGAAAATTTTTTATTCCTTACTCACTTCATCTTTAAAATTTTTCGCACTGTCAATGGTTTAGGGATCATGGTGCTGTGAGATACAGCAATAATCAAGGTCCTTTGGAACAGAAATGTGGCCTCTAAGTAGCATTTCTCCCTCACAAAATTTTTAGCAGTGGCTAAGAAGTCATTTTTATAATTTTTGGGTCATGCTGCTGTGAAATGCAGCAATACTACAGGTCCTATTCTAAAAAATGTGGTTTCTAACAGACATTTGTTCTTCACAATTGTTAAAAGTGGCCCAAGGATCATGTTTTGAATTTTTTGGGGCATGTTGCTGTGAAATAAAGCTATACTACAGGTCCTATTATAAAAAAATGTCGTTTCTAATAGACATTTGTTCTTCACAATTGTCAAGAGTGGCCAAAGGGTCATGTTTTGAATTTTTGGGGGCATGGTGCTGTCTAAAACAGGAATAGGTAGGACACTGTAAGTGGACACATATTGCAAAATGACTTGTTTTTGCAAGATCTTTATCATAGCTAGCAATCCCTGTAGTGAGACAACGCGTTTTATACAACTCTGCTTCAGCTTCAGCATTACTGTTTTTGTTGCTGCGTCATAAGGGAATTTTTGCCGTGTTAATGGATGACGGACGCCAGCCTGGGCTCTCATCGCACCCACTGTAACTCGGGCCCTGCTAGCTGAACCTGCATGTTAATAGATGACAAACACCAGCGCTTGCTCTCCCCGCACCCACTGTAACTCCGGTCCTGCTAGCTGAACCTGCGTGTTAATAGATGAGGGACGCCAGCCCTTGCTCTCACCACACCCACTGTAAGTCTGACCCTGCCAGCTGAACGTGCGTGATCCACGTTTACAGCCACACCCACCTTGATCAGTGATTTCCTTTAACCCACTTGACAGTAGAATGAAGGATTTTCAGACAGGCCTCGTTGACCTACTGGGGACATCTGTTTCGTTTGCTTCACATTCTAATGTCACGGTGGAACAATGTCACCAGTAGAATGGCAAGTAGCTCAAGAAGCAGCAGTATTGGAAAACAAGTTGTTTTTAATATAGTTTATTTCTTATTGAGAAATTTTCTGCTGATGGTCCATAAGGGAACCTGTGCAGGTTTTTGGGTCATGCTACGTTACATAATATTGATAGTCAATGTCAATTTCACTAAAATACTGATTCAAAGACTACTTTCATCCGGAACGTTTTAATCTGAGGGTCATGCAGGTTTTCGGGTCATGCTGTGTTCCAGGACAGGCATAGTCAATGTCCAGTTCAACTAAAATGGCGATTCACAGACTCCTTTTTACGTCACGTTTTAATCTGTGGGTTAGACAGGTTTTGGGGTCATGCTTCGGACCAGGACAGGCATAGTCAATGTCCAGTTAAACTAAAATGGTGGTTCAAAGACTCCTTTTTTTCCCGGGACTTTTTAAAACCGTGGGTCAGACAGGTTTTGGGGTCATGCTGCGGTCCAGGACAGGTATAGTCAATGTCCAGTTCAACTAAAATGGTGGTTCAAAGACTCCTTTTTCCGGCACTTTTTAAATCTGGTAGTCATGCAGGTTTGGGGCTCATGCTGTGGCCCAGGACAGGTATATTCAATGTTCGTTGAAACTAAAATGGTGGTTAAAAGACTCCTTTTTCCGGCACTTTTTATTCTTTGGGTCTTGCAGGTTTAAGGGTCATGCTGCGGTCCAGGACAAGCATAGTCAATGCAAGTAAAAGGATGGTTTAAACAATATTGTCTTCTCGCACTTTTAAATTTGTGGGTCATGCAAGTTTACGGGTCATGTTGTGGTACAGGACAGGGATAGTGAATAGTCTGTCAGTTTTTTTCTATGACTCTTGTTGCCTAATTGTCTTGCCTAAGATGTAGCGCGTATCCAGTTTACTGTTGTGGATGTTAATTCCAGCTTCTCCACCCCTGTTTGGGTGTAAAAATGAAGGTGTTGTTCCTCTCCCATAGACTTAAATGGTCATCGGCGATAATCTGTTATCGACTATCAGATATCGTCATGATAATTGCCAATATCGACTATCGAATCGATAACAATAGTTAACACAATCGCTCGTCACTAATGATGATGATGATGATATTTGTGACCGTGACTGAGAGGAAGAGGAGTTAAAACCACTGGATGTAGGGTGTGTTAACCACTGAAGAACAGATTGGCGACGCTCTTCAGAAATGAGACGCACATTGAACCGACCAAGCAATGACAGGCCTGACGGTGCTGCGACTGATGATGTGCTCGGTTGTGTGTTGTCCTGAACACTGAAAGGACTACCTTGTCTCATACCTCAAGCTCCACGTCCCACACCCCTCCTTGCTCGCTTACTACCTCTAATTCACTCCATGTTCAAAAAGATAAAAATTAAAAAGGTCAAGATTTGTTCACAGTCTCTTATTGCAGAACTGTCCTCCAAAGACAGCAACTTTTGGGGACGGAATTAAGTTTTCTGCAAAAAAAACAGTATATCAAAGCAATTGCTTTTAAGAGCAGATTTCCTAAGTGTCTTGTGCTAAAGCTGTCACCCCAAAACAGGATCAATAAACTTTTGGGCACGGAATAAAATTTTCAACAAAAAAACAGTATACAGTATAAAAGTGATTGTTTTTCACAGCAGATTTCGTAAGAGTGTCTTGTACACTGGCTGTGAACTCAAAACAGGATCAATAAACTGTTGGGCATGGAATCAAATTTTCTGCAAAAAATCAGTATAGCAAAGCTATTGCTTTTCACAGCAGATTTTGTAACAGTGTCTTGTACACCGACTGTCACCCCAAAATAAGATCAATAAACTTTTAGGCACCGAATAAAATTAAAAAAAAACAAAAAAAAAAACAGTATTTCAAAGTAATTGCTTTTCACATCAGAATTTGTAACAGTGTCTTGTACACTGGCTGTCACCACAAAACAGATTAATTAAATTTTTTGCACAAAATTTAATTTTCTGAAAAAAAAAAAAAAAAACAGTATTTCAAAGTAATTGCTGCCTATACCAGCCTATAACCTGCATATGGGGGACATTAAACTGCCTATACCAGCCTATAACTGCCTATGGGGGACATTAAACTGCTTATACCAGCCTATATCTGCCTATGGGGGACATTAAACTGCCTATACCAGCCTATATCTGCCTATGGGGGACATTAAACTGCCTTTGTAATTTTACTGGTATCTATTTTTATTTTTAAAATTCACCAGTAGCCGCTGCATTTTCCACCCTAGGCTTATACTCGAGTCAATAAGCTTTCCCGGGTTTTGTAGCAAAAGTAGGTTCCTCGGCTTATACTCGGGTCGGCTTATACTCGAGTATATACGGTATATTAAAGAGTACAGGGCCCAATACTATCCTGTGATACCCCAGTATTAACAGGGATAAAGTCTGAGTATGTACAGTTAATCACCACCCTTTGTGTTCTATTCCCCGAGCCAGTTACTTACCCACTTGCAAACATTTTCCCTCAGTTCAAGCATTTCCATTTTACTTACCAACCTATTATATGGCACATATCAAATGCTTTAGAAAAATCCAGATATATGACATCCAATTCCTTAACTTGATCCAATTTAGAACTAACCTCCTCATAAAAGCCAATGAGATTAGTTTGACATGACCAATCCTTCAAAAACCCATGCCGGAATGGAGTTAAACATTTATTTTCAGTGAGATAATCCAGCATAACATCTCTTTAAAAACCTTCAAACTTACCGGCCTATAGTATCCAAAATCACTTTTGGAAACCTATTTGAATTTTTGTACATACTACATTAAAATACAGTCCATAAATATTAAAAATAGGAAACTGTCTATGACATCACTGACATCAAGACTGGTGATTTGTCGATTTTTATCTTAAGGCAGAGCTGCACTCTTTCCTGGGTTAGACAATAAACATTTAAGGTGGAGTTTACCTCATCCTTCTATCCATGAACAGGAAGATAATTTTCCCTGGTAAGTACGATGTAGAAAAAATTGTTAATAGATTTGCTTTCTTCTCATCACCCTCTATATAAAACATAACTTATTACTTTTCAAAGGGTCAACATTTTCGGTTTTAATTTATATACTATTTATATAGTTAAAAATATGTTGGAATTTGTTTTACTCTTTAAACAGAACCTGTCACAACGATTATGCCACCCTTGCTGAGGACAGAACAAGCTGGTGTCAGACCTGCTGTTTCCAGCACTGTGTCCCTTATTCTACAAGATGCTGTAGTTTTCGTATATTTAATAATCAAATCTGCAGTTTTCAGCCAGAAGAGTCATCCAAAGAGTCAGTTTTTTTTCAAACCCCGCCCACCTGATGTTAGCCCCACCCACCTTAACTGATAAACCTATTACTTTGAATAGGTAAAAACATGTGAATAACTGCCAGGTGGGGGGGGGGGGGGTAGTCTTTGGTGGGCGGGGCTAACACCTACTCATGAATAAGATTTGAGAGGTAAATGCTCTAAAACTACAGCATCTTACAGAATAAGAGACACAGCGCTGGAAACAGCAGGTCTATCAGTAGCTTGTGCTGTCCTCAGCAAGTGGGGCATAAACTATGTGACAGGTTCCCTTTAAGCATTATGGACAACATGTCCATACACGCCAACACCAGTTTTTGTTCTATTTTGCGGCAAACCCACTTTTTATGCGATATTCTTGTTGTAAGTGAACTGTCATACACCAAAACTAGGCGCATTATATATTATTTTTTTTTTTAACATGGATTTTTGTAACATAGAGAAATAAAGATGTTTAACTTTTTATTGAAACTGCAGCCGTGGAGGCCATGGTTCATTATATATATGGGAGTCATTAATATATACAGTTGAAAACAGAAGTTTACATACACTATATAAAAAGACACATATGCATGTTTTTCTCACTATCTGACAAGAAATCGGAATAAACATTATCTGTTCTAAGTCAATAAGAATTACCAAAATTATTTATATTTGCCAAATTTTAGAATGATGAGAGAGAATTTGTAAGGAATTATTATTACTTTCTTTAACCCCTTAACGACCGCGCACCGTCTTTTGACGGCGGCCGGTGCGGGTCGTTCGTCTGCAGCGACGTCTTTTGACGTCGCTGCAGACATCGGGGTTTGCGGCGGCCCGGTGCCGCGAGCTGCGCTGGGATCGGGGCTGAACTACACAGCCCGATCCCAAAGCATGTCCTGCAGGCATCGGGGAGCGAGGAAACCTCACGCAACCCGATGCTTTAACCTTTGATAGCGGCGGTGCGTTACCGCAGCGCAATCAAAGGGATCCCTGCTCTGTCGGGTGATCGGAACACCCGGTGACCCGACAGAGCCCGGAGGGAACGGCCTGCACAGTCAGCTCTGGGGACCTAGCGTGGCCCAGAGTTGTCTGTGTATGAAGCCAGTGATTAGGACGCACTGTGTGCTGTCCTAATCACTGCCTGTGTCAGACTGACACAGATTAGCATGTATTAGCATATATGAATATGCTAATACATTACTAAGTGTAAAAAAAAAATTTAAAAAAATGTTAAACAGTTCTCCCTTCATGGGAGTCAAAAAAAAAGTACAAAAAAAAAAACATAAAAAGTGTAAAAAAAAGAATAAAAAAAATAAATAATAAAATAAAAATAAATATTTAATAAAAAATAATTGTACATAAATTACACGCACAAAAAAAACCTACACATATTTGGTATCCACACGACCGTAATAACCTGTAGAATTAATCTAACAAGTTATTAAGTGTGAAATGTTAATGGTGTAAAAAAAAATGAAAAAAACAAAAAAAAAAAATTGGAAAAAAAAAATACTGCAATTATTTATAAGTGTACTTAAACTATTCCCTTATAAAGTACAACTTGTCTTGAATAAAACGAGGCCTCATCCAACTGCGTCATTGAAAAAATAAAAAGTTACAACTGTTTAAATGCAAGGAGGCCAAAACTAAAAAAATGTTCTGGTCATTAACTACTTTTCAGGCGTTCGGCTTAAGGGGTTAAAGTAAAAAGTTGACATACATTTCATTAGTATTTGGTATCATTGCCCTTCAACTGTATGACTTGGAATAAACGTTTTTCATATCCTTCCACAAGCTTCTCACAATAGTTGGTAGGAATTTTGACCCATTCCTCCTGACAGAACTGGTGCAATGAGAGCAGGGCTTTGAAACGGCCACTCCAAAACATTGACTTGTTTATCCTTAAGCCACTTTGTAACCAGTTTGAGAGTATGCTTCAGGTCATTGTCAATTTCTGCCCAAGCTTTAACTTCCTGGCTGATGTCTTGAGACGTTTCTTCAATATTGCCACATAATCTTCTTTTCTCATGATGCCATTTATTTTGTGTAGTGCTCCAGTCCCTCCTACAGCAAAACAACTCTACAATATGATGCTGCCACTTCCATGTTTCACAGTTGGGATGGAATTCTTAGGCTTCCAAGCTCTGTTCAAATTTAGTTGCGTCAGACCACTGGACATGTCTCCAAAAAAGTAGGTCTTTGTTCCTGTGTGCATTTGCAAACATTGATCTGGCTTTTATATGTTTCTTTTGGAGTAATGGCATCTTCCTGGCAGAGTGGCCTTTCAACACATAGTTACATAGTTTGTAAGGCTGAAAAAAGACAAGATTTCCATCCAGTTCAGCCTATTTTGCTAAAGTGTTGCTACATGTTTATATAGTTCTTGTTTCAGTAGCAGATATTGTTATTACCCTCATGTATATCTGTATCCATATCTGTGTCCATATCTTCCTGCAGTGCTGGCTTCAGACAGGATTTTATATAAAAACATAAACCTCCATCTTCCAATTTTTATGATCTTTTCTAAACAAACTGTAACACTGAAAGTTAACCTCCAAGTTTTAGCTATAATCCAGCCATGTTTTAGTTATTCCCATTATGTCATATTTTTATTCAGAGATAAATAATTGTAGTTATTTTATTTTGTTGGCGAGACTCCTGGCAGTGGCCAGCATGTAATTTATTTATTTTTTGGTATTCATTCTTTTAACCTTGTCCTCATTAACTATTACACCCCGTTCCTCCACTCCACCACCTGATTTATTATTAATTCCCAGCTCTCTATCTTCATGGTGTTGAATGCTGTATGTGTAGTTACCCTCCCCCCAGTCCCTAGCTTAAATTATCCTATAACTTCCTGAGCAGTTTGTCCCCCAGTACTGCTGCTCCCTCCCCAATTAGAGGCAGCCCGTCTCTACAATAGAGTCTGTAGCCAAGATCAGGGCCGTCTTAACAGCACTATGGGCCCCTGGGCAGAGCTGTGTGCTGGGCCCCCCGTTCTCCACCTCTTCGTCCCCCCTCAAAAAAAAAGAAAAAAAAAAAAACTACTAAAAATAAAAAAATATAAAAAATTTCCAGTTTCGGTTTTTTCCTTTTACATGACAGAGCATATGGGAAATTAGGGAAAATTTTTGAAGCAAAAAAAACCCTGAATCAGGGACTCACCGGAAGGGATCTTGATCAGTCATTTCGGGAATGTTCTTTTTTTTTTTCCCTTTCCTTTCGGCCGGGCCCCCAAATGACGACTTTTTTCCCAGCCGCAACTGCCCCCTTACGAATGAAATGAAAAAAACATTTAAAGAATCCTAAATTTTTCAGCATTCGCTCCCGTTTTCCAAAACCTCTGTTTTGGGTGCCCCAATTTAGTAAAAGTGGGTAGTAATTTTGCCCCCCTTTAAAAATTAGGTAGGTTTTGGGGCCCCAAATGTGGGGTAGATATGCTGTCCCCTGTAGGTAGGTTTATACCCTCCCTTTTGTTTGTAAGCCCCCTGTAATTTCTCCCGCCATAGATTTTTAGCCCCCTGTTTTTTCCCCCCATAGTTTTTTAAGGGCCCTCCTGTATTATCCCCTAATGGATAGGGCAGTAATTCCAGGTAGGGCCAGTTTTTTAGCCGGCGGGCATTTAATTTTTAAGGTAGGGCCAGTTATTATCAGGGAGCCAGTAATTAATTAGCGGGGTGGGGGCCATAATTAGCCGGTTTAATGGGGCAATTTAATTAGCAAAATTGAGCTGTTATTATCAGGAAATTAGGGCCAGAAAATTACCCAAAAATGGGGGCCAGTTATTCCCGGAAAATAGGGCAGTTATTAGCCAGGAAATTTGGTCCGTAATTAGCAGTTGGGCCCAAGAAATTTTGAAGTTGGGAAACCCAGTAATTGGGAGATAGGGACAATAATTAAAAGATGGGGCAATTTTTTTGGGCAGGTAGGGCCGGGAAAATTTTGGGAAGGGAAATGGGCCATTTTTTTAGGGCAGGTACAAACGCCAGAATTTTAGGGCAGGTTGGGAAACAGAAATTTTAGGGCAGGTAGTGGCAGTAATTATTTTTTTGTTTTTTTTTGGGGTTTTTTTTTTTAAAAATTTTAAATTGAAAAAAATTCCCTTTTTCGGGAGGGTTTTTGGGTTTCCCTCCTCTTTCCCCTGTTCCGGAAAGGGGGCAGGCCGCGCCCCCACGCCAGGCCAAAAGGCCCGGGGGAGCAGGACTTGATGACTTTCATCATATGCTTTGCCTGTGTCGAGCTCCTGGGAGCTGAACGGCCAGGATCAGGACCCCGGCTGTTTTTCCTGGGCCCGTTTGCCTTTTGCCGCGATGGCTGCAAGGCGGGGGTTGGGGCCCCAAGGTGTGGCGATGGGGGGCCCCTGCTCCACGGGCCCGGGGCCCCAATACTGGGCCCGCTGGGGAAAAACCCCCAACCCCCCGGGGAAAATCTCCTTTGGGGCCTGCGCTCCACCGAGAAGGGGTAGTGGGGCGGCTCCCTGGGGGGCCCCCCTGACCCTGTGGGGCCACGGGGGCAAACCCCCTACCTTCCCCAAAATGGAAGGACGGCCCTACCCAAGATTAAAAGTCTTCCAATTTCCCCCAAAAACCCAAAAAACCCCTTTTTTCCTGCAAAAATTTTTGGTCACTTATTCCCCCCTTTTAATTTTCCGTTCCCAAATCGGGTTTGGGGGCACGTGGCACAGGTACTATTTCTGAAGAATACTTTGGGGCTTTTTCCCTTAAGCTTTTGCCTAAGCCCTTTAAAGTTGCGTTTTTAAACTGCGCAGTTTAAAGTTTTTTAAAAGATAGAGAGCTGCCTCTATCAGCCCACAATCTACTTGCTGTGTTGTGCTGTGTTTTCATGGTAGGGGATTGTTAAACAAAGTTTTCCCCCCCAATGGGCCCCAAGGTAAAACATTTTAATAGGTTCCCGGGTCGGTAGCATAAAAACGGGCAAAGGGAAAACCCATTGAAATACAAAAAGTATTGAAGGTTTTGGGGAAAAGGGGATTTTTTTTTTTTGAAAAAGGGTTTAAAACCTATCCAAAAAAAAAAATACCCCTTTTAAAAAAAATTTTACCTTTTTTTAAATTTTTAAAGAAAAAAAGTCCCAAAAATTTACTAGAAAAACTAGAAAAAACAGTTATAGGAAACCCTCCCGGGGATAAGGACAATAATTAACCAATTTTTCCCCCTGGGCTTTTTTACCCCTATTTTCCTCTCAAATAGGGGAAACCCGCCCCCGTTAAGGGGACCCAAGGATCAAAAACTCCTTTTAATGTACCCTACATAAAAGTGCCGCCTTTATTTAAAAACCCGCGGACCCAAATTATATGCAGAAAATGGGGAAAAAACAGTAAAAAAAAATCCCCGGTTGTGATAAAAATTTGAACGATTTTGTAAACCACAACGGCTTTACAATAAATGTAAAATAGCCCTATAAGTGAAAAAATTTGCCAGTACTTATCTTATAAATTTGGGCCCCAAAATGATAGCCTGGGGTCAATGTTGAAAACAGCAAAGGGAAACGTTTTTTGGGAAATTGCTTAAAATGGGGTTTGGGTGAAAAATTTTGTCGTATGGGGTTTTAATTGCAAAACTTTTTGGGGATGTGATAGCCCCATGAATAC
>JAODAL010051610.1:0-26566 GCA_025379985.1 Phyllomedusa bahiana | reverse complement strand
AAACCCCCTGTTTTCAGATCCAAACCCCAAAAATCAGAAATAGAACATTCAGAGAACAGTCTCTGAGACAAGCTGAGACACCCCACAAAAATCGCTGTGTAAAAATCAGTTCTTCAGAAAGCGCTATCACCCGCAGCAGCACCTTCCCTATCAGTACAGTGAGAGCGGTATGAGCTCCCAGCGGCGCGCTCGGTCTTATATAGTGCGGTGACGTCACAGAATCCCGCCGGTCTCTGATTGGCTTCATCTCTGCACATGTCATGCAGGCTATGCCCTTCTTCCTCCCAGAGTGCTTTGCCCCATGTAACGCCATGTGCTCGCAGCCATTTTATCAATGAAAAGCACACTTCGTTCACCCGAAGTACCCCAAAGTTCGACTTCGTTCCGAACCGAAGTTTTCCTGAAATTCTAAACGAATTCCACTTCGTTAGAATCAATTCGCCCATCTCTAATTATATGTCTGCAGAGCCTGTGTACAATTGGTATCCTCTACTGTATGGTCACTGTATGCCGGTAATATTGGTTGTAGTATAATGGTTTGCATTCGGTAATGGTCAGTTTATATTATTCAGTCACTATATGGTGGTGATATGTGGTCATAGTGTGGAGGTATTATTCGGTCACTATGTGCTGGTGATATGTGGTCACAGTGTTGTGGTATTCGGTCACTGTGTGGTGGTGATATGTGGTCTTAGCAGGACATTGGTACTATTAGCCTTATGATTCTGGTTTTGTGTTGCAGTGTTATTTGGTAACTGTATGGCTATTATTTAGTAGTTTTATACATAGCACATTGTGGTAAAGCTTTTTGTATATTTGGTTGATGGTGATGCATCGTGGTGCATTATGTTATGGGGGGGGGGGCAAAATTTCTTCACCTCACCCTGAGTGCAGTTTAGCCTAGGAATGGCCCTGCTTGTGAAAATATGTTAAATATGTTAAAATATGCAAGTATGGTCATACAGTGTTTACACTTTATTAAATGTAACATGTATATAGTCTGAACACAGTTCTTAACTAGATGTTACTTTTGTTTGTCCAAGAGCTAAGAATGTTGAACTGCTATTTAAAGAGAGAAGTTTAACCACCCTTTCATGCTGTGATCAAGGGCCTGAAATACCCTTTTACGGAAATATGCTTCAATAAAGTTTTGATATATTTTTATGGAGGTGCCAACAATATGTTGCTTACATGTCACAGTACATGTTGACATTCATGATTCCCTCATTGAACTGTAGCTCCCACAGCCTGCAGCATTTATGCAGCCCCAAACCATTATTCTCCCACCACCATGCTTGACTGTAAGCAACATACAGCTGTCTATGTATTTCTTACCTGGTTTGCACCACACACGCTTGACACCATCTGAACCAAATAAGTTTTTATTGCTCTCATCAGACACAGAACATGTTTCCAGTAATCCATGTCCTTATTCTGCTTCTCTTCAGCAAACTGTTTGTGGGCTTTCTTGTGCATCATCTTTAGAAGAGGCTACCTTCTGGGAAAACAGCCATGCAGACCAATTTGATGCAGTGTGCCAATGTATTGTCTTAGCACTGACAAGCTGACCCTCCACCCCTTTCCCCATTGCGGCAACTTCTAGTTTGAAAAGACAGCCTATGGATATGATGTGCACTTTGGTCGACCACGGCAAGACCTGTTCTGAGTGGAAGCTGTCTTGATAAACCGCTGTATGGTCTTGGCCCTCATGCTGCAGCTTAGTTTCAGGGAGTTTGCAACCTTATTATAGTCTCGGCCATCTTTATGTGCAGCATTTTTTTTTTTTCAGATCCAAAGACAGTTCTTTGCCATGAGGTACCATGTTAAACTTGCAGTGACCAGTATGAGAGAGTGTGAAAGTGATAACACCAAATTTATTACACCTGCTCCCCATTCACAACTGAGATCTTGTAACACTAATGAGTTACATGACATTGGTGAGGGAAAAGTGTAAATTGGGCAGAATTTGTCCATTTTTATTTAGGGGTGTACTCACTTTTGTTGCCAGTGGTTTCTACATTGATAGATATGTGTTGAGTTATTTCTAGGGCAAACCAAATGTACACTGTATAAAAGTGTCATATCTTCATTGTTATCCCATGAAAAGATATAATACAATATTTACAAAAGTTAGGGGTATCTAATTTTTGTGAGATATTGTATATAGGGCCCTGTAGGTAAACTATAGACCCTTCCAGCTGGTAGGTAGGTATAGAGGTAGGTATGTATATAAGCTGCTAGAAGGTAGGTACGTATATAAGCCCCCAGTATATAGATATATAGAACCCTTTTAGGTAGGTATTTGCCCCATGTTGGATAGATATAGCTCCCCCATAGGTAGGTAGATATAGCCCCCAGTAGGTATATACCACTTATAGGAAGGTATAGCTCCCTATATGTAGGTAGATATAGCCCTCCTGTAGGTAGATATAGTCCCCTGTAGGTAGATATAGTCCTCCTGTAAGTAGGTATAATCCCGCTGTAGGTAGATATAGTCCCCCTGAAGGTAGATATAGACCCCTGTAGGTAAGTCTATACCCTCTGTAGGTAGATTATGAACCATCCCTGCCTTATCCACGTAGAAGCAGCTGCACACTAACCAACTGCACTGTTTTAAAAGGTCCATGCAGAGTGAGATGCTGTCCGCCAGGCCATATTTCCAAGTGCGGGCAGCGCCTCCCTCTCTGGTGAGTGTCTCCTTGGGTAAACATCCCTGGGTGTATTTAAACCTGGAAAATATACATTGAATTTGTGGTAAAGATTCCACACTAGAAATTTTCAACAAATTACAGTACAATACTTGTGGTTTTAAAACCACGTTCCACATGTAGCATAGATTTTCACATTACAATTTTGTACCTAAATGAACTGGTGTTCAAAGGTAGTCATACATCTACTTTAAATAATTGCTGATTATGCACTCTTGTATTATAATTAAGTATACTGGGTTTTAACATCTAAACCTTATACCTCCACATCATAATTTAACCTGCCATACTCTATCACTAACTCCTTAGAGTACCTCTGCAGTAATTGCTTACATGTAGCATCAATAACAGCTTGTGGAGGATAAAACACCGGTGTAAACTTTAAAACTTTCGATTTGGATTCTAGGTGAAATCTTTGTACATAAGAGCTTCGCTTCAATAATATTGCTGCCTAAGATGTAAGGTAAATGCTTGTTTCTGATGGAAGTGAGAAAAAAAGTGATTTGATTTGGGTTGGGAAAGTATCTCCAAAGGACACTGCCTTATCCTCACATTAAAAATTAAAAGATCTTCTCGGTACTCTAGAAATATGATAAATGGAGAGCAGCATAATCTAATATACCTCAACAGGATGTAATGTATCATTGCCCAGAAAATGTTGATTAAAGGATGGCCATAGACCAAACTTAGCAGTTTTTTTTTTTTCATTCAGTTGAAAGCAAAGCAAAAAAGGCCTAAGTAATCAATCATTTAACTATTTTCCAGACTCAATGGAATGTAATACCGGTTCTAGTTGCAACATGAATTAAGAGGAAAATTAAGAACATCTTTGTTCCACAATATAAGAAATACTACAAAACTGTCAAATACTCTGTTTTTTTAACAAATCTGTGAAAATGTGTCTAGATGATGACTCTGACAGATAACTGACAGATTTTCTATCATGGATCCCTGTTTGCTATATGTAAAGAACAAGGGCTTGCATGAGGCATATAGTCATATTTTAGCCCATATTTTCTTTTAAGTAATAAATATGGCTCCATAAAAAGTACCTATCAGGAAAAGAACGACTAGGTACATTTTAACTCTTCTTTGCACATGGCACTGTCATGTGTCTGAGACGTCCTTCCCACATTTCTTACACCCACCCAGACATCTTCAACAAAAATCCAATAACCTAGCAAGACACGAGGTCTTTGCAAACACACTTACACTACATGTTAACCTGGGAAGATTCTTGGACTTGGAAATCTAGTACTGTGAGGTCTTGGTATTTTTTAAAGTATGTCCGTTTCCTTATAGTTAGTTCCTCTACCTATTAGGGAATACGATCTAGGTTCAGTTTGTTATTAAATATGTAAAACGGGCCACAGTTAGGGTTATTTGAATAGCTCTCTGTTCAATTCGAGAGTAGCTTGAACAAAGTTGTCACAAAATTCTGGTTCAGGAAATCCTAAACCCAAATTCCATTTAAATCGATTGGATGGAAAATTCTGCATGTGTTTTCTGGCATTTTGAAAAACCTGCGGCAACCAAGTGCCTCCAAATTGCATGGGAATACCACCTGACATATGAGAAACTTCTGGGGCAAATATGAGGAACATCTGGGGAATCCCATGATTCTGGTTATGGTAGTTCCTACCTTAAGTGTGCTTTAACACGGTGCGTTTTTGGTGCGTTTTTTGTGTAGAAAGGCACAGAAATCAATGCTGTACATTACTGCACAAAAAACGCATCCGAAAAAAGCATGAAAAAACGCATCCGAAAAATACGAAAAATCAGAAAAATACGCACCAAAAATGCACCGTGTGAAAGCGCTCTAAACCAAACTCTAATTCTAACCTTTAACCATATGAGGGCTTTTATTTTGTGGGACAAGATGTACTTTCTAATGGTTTTATTCATATTACTATAGAATATACTGAGAAAAAACAATTCTAAGTAGGGCAAAATGTGAAAAAATGTACTTTGGCCATATTTGTAGGAGTTTTGTTTTTACTGCGTTCAATCTTAGCTAAAACTGATGTATTATCTGCATTCTACATGTTGATATGCATCCACTAAAACTAAACATGTACAGTTTCCATTATGTTTTTGTACCGTAAAAAAATTCCAAACATTCACTATTTTTGAAATTTGCACAGCGGCGCTATATTTAGTGGCCAATAACTTTTTTGTACTAACACCTACGGACTTGAGTGAGGGGCATTTTTTTGTGGGCTGAAGTGTAATTTTTGTCGCTACCAGTCTGGAATATATGCAACTTTTTAAGTTTATTCCAATTTTTATGGAATGTGAAATAACCAAAAAAACGCAATTTTGTCGTTAGGAATTTTTTTCCTTCTACAATCTTCAGCCTATGGGATAAATGATGTTATGTTTTAATAGATCTGACTTTTTTGGATGCAACGATAACAAATATACGTAACTTTTTTAATATTTTTTTTTTATTTGTAAAATGATAAACGTGAGGTTTATTTGAACTATAAATATTTTTTTACACTTAAAAATTATTTTTTTCTTTAAATATGAGTCCCCTTAGGTTACTGTACAACTAGGGGGTGTGATCATTTTTAAATCTTAATGATTTGTACATAATTCATTATGGTATACAAAGATGGAAGTTTCACTACTTCCTGCCTGGGTCTGGAAGTAGCAACATCGAAAACATGGCGGCGATGGAAGCCTTCACAAGGCTTCCAGCTTCCATGTTAATCGGGACCCCACGATTTCGCTGCGGGCACTGCGATGGAAGTTAGGAGCACTGCACCATTTCTCTTTTATTTAGACACAGCGTCTAAGGGGTTAAACAGCGTGGGATGGCACCGGCTACAAATCCCCTTACTAGCATTAGGTCATACTCATGCATCCAATGTTGGTACGGAGTTAAGGTCTGAAAAGGAGTGTTGGTTAGGGATGGATTAATCCTAACTCTACCTATAAGCATGGGTTCCCCAGATGTTGCCCAGTTATTGCTCAAGGTTAGGGTTGGCGTTAGAGTCAGGCACAGTGAACCCTGTGTTATTTTGAATGGACGACGGATCCGTTATGATAGAAGCCAGATGCGTTAACATGTTTATTGACTAATATGGGTGGTTGGATGTGCAACATGCATTAACATAGTGTCCGTTTTTACCCTTTCTATCAAATATGTGTTTAATTTTAAACAGGTGGAAGAGGCGGGGTGCTATACTTTTTCAAGTTTAAAAAAAAAAACTATACATTACAGCATTGTTCCCCAACTCCAGTCTTCAAGGCCCACAAACAGGTCATGTTTTCAGGATATCCCACAAAATGCACTAACATTAATTCAATCAAACAACATGATCTGATTGGTGTGCCTTGAGGACTGGAGTTGGGGACCCCTGTGTTACAGCATACCTTTTTTTACAACGTATGTCAACGGAAAATGGAGTCTAGTGTTTGTGCCCATGTTGCAAATGTATATGTTTATATCCATTATAAAATACATAAACAAAGCTCCCCAATCAAATCAGTTAGGTAAAACAGGTGACAGCCAATAGAAAATCTTGTAAATAAACAGAAACAAAAAACGTATGAGAAACGTATGCTCCAGTCAACATTTGGCATACATCAAAATATATGTTATAACTTGAGATGAACAAGCCCTAAAAAGTTTGAGTTGGAGTCGAACCTTGAACTTTGAGAAGTTCGGTTCGAAGTTCGAGTTTGACTCGAACTTCGAACCGAACTAAAGTGAATGGGAGAAGATCTCCGGGTTAATTTGTATATCTATACAGGTGAGGAGGAGCTGTAATTACCATTCATAACAGTACAGCAACACTAGGCGCATTATACGACGGGCACGACACCTAAATGCACCTAAAAATTATACGCTGTGCGCCTCCATAACACAGTATATCATTGGAACTGTATATAATGTGCCTTTTGAGGTGCATTGCGCACAGAGGCGCATAACACATCATTACAAGATTGTGTAATGCGCCTATCACATATAAACTTGTAATGTTATGTTACGCGCCTCTGTGCGTGATGTGTCTCGTTAGGCGCATTACATACTCTATCAATGAAATGCTTTGTACCATGATTAGCGCAAATCGGGGCACATAGCTTATCACTGGAAGTGTATGTAATTCGCTTAACGAGGCGCATTGTGCACGAAGGAGCATAGCATATCATTACAAGTGTATATGTGTGAGGTGCATTTCATATGCTTGTAATGATAAGTTATGTGCCTCCGTGCACGATCTGCCTCAATAGACGCATTACATACTCTAACAATCAGGAAGGGAAGATCTCTCCTTAAGGGAGAGCACCGAACGAACGGCTTGTAAGGTTTTGTTTTGCTTTACGCCACTCCTTACATCTGCATATTCACAAGGGACATTATGGAAAAGGGAGCAGAGAACCCACAGCGCCCTCTGTTGGTTTTACAAATAGTCCAATTTGCTTTTGACACACCGAGTCTTGGAGAAAGCCAAATAGGATTTTTTTAGCCAAGCCAGTAGCTCTCTCATCTCAGACAACGCTGTTCCTCGGGATTTTTTAGTCCCATCTTCATTGCAGAGTAGAGAAATACTGGCTCGCTGTGTGGGAGTCATCGAGGTAGCACAGGAAGGGAAGATCTCTCCTTAAGGAGAGCAACCGAACGAAACGGCTTGTGAAGTTTTTGTTTTGCCTTTTCGCCTCCTGACTTAGCAATTGCATATCACAAGCATTAGGAAAAGGGCTGAGAAGCCCACAGCGCCCTCTGTTGGTTGTAAACAAATCCTCAATTTGCTTTACCCACCGAGTTCTTTGAGAAATCAAAAAGGATTTTTTAGCCAAGCCAGTTATCTCTCATCTACAGACATCTACATACTCTGACAATGAAATGCTATGTGCTGCGATTTGCACAATGCGCCTTTTTAGGCGCATTATGTTTACTATGCAAGGTAAAAATTTTACTTTCAGGTGTACTATACACTGATTTAATGCGCCTAAAAACTATTACATAGTGTGGCGAACGCGATGTTAGAATGCAAACATTTACTACAACGAACAGTAAAATGGTTTGGTTTTGGCTTGAAGTTCTAAAAATCGTGAATCGTCCTCAAACTTAACTTTTCTCGAACGGTTCGATCAACACCAGTTATAACATATCCGTTTTCGTGGATGGTCCAACACAGTGTGCACCTAGCCTTAGGAAGAGGGTTTGGGTCTATTTGTTTGCCAGATTTCTTCAAAACTCGATTTGCCTGACCCAAATGAAATTGTTGACAGTAAGGCTATATTTGAATTGAATTGGAAGCACTATACGTGTTATGATAATACATTTGGTAAAATTGGGAAAAGTTGCACTGCCAGGTAAACTGATCCTTCCTGTGACATTATGTTCCGTATGTACTATAGGCACTCTTTTGGTGACTTTTTCAGTGAACAATTGCTGTATATTTTTTATGTAGGAGAACATTCGATTTTCTTCCATTGCTCCCTGTAATGACATACTCTCTGCAGGTACATCACCCACTCTCTTAGTATTCATTTACATTGACTTTGCAGCCTAAATACAAATGTTTTTGCTCTATAGCACACTTTCCGTCAGAGATTGATATTTTTCTAGCAGAACTTATTGCTCAGCCCTTTAGTTTAAGCAAGAAGCCATCTTCTAAGAGTTAGTGATTGAGCGGATTCTCTATACATATATTTCATTTCCCTGAAAGCTGCATTATTTTATTACGGGTTGAGGATGAGAGAAATGTTAGCTCTCAGAATGATGTATGGCCAATTAAAATGGTAGTGTTGGATCATGGCTATGTGATCACTTTACTGATTACTGTGTGACCCTGGAGCTGATTATGTTTAGTACCCTGATTAACAGTTAATTGGGCTGATATAGTACTTGCCTACAGGTATTGAGTAGCAATGCATAGCCATTGTGCTAGTACCAATGGTTTTAATCTACTAAAATCAGTATAGAAATAAGAGTTGAAAGCATTTATTACAACTAGACATTTATGTAGGGTTCATTATTAGCAACACTTGACAGGCTAAGCTAGAGGTGTCATCACTTGCATTCACATGGCCCCTACTTTGAATATATATGTTCTATTTATAAATTTGCCAGCTGTTACTTAGCTTCTTCCTTTACTATTTGAAGTCCTTGTAGGAAGGTGGTAATTTCTTACATGCATATTTAAGGCTGTACTTTAATGCAGAACATGCAAAACATATATTGGAAGTACAAAGAATTAACAACAATGTTAAATATATGATCAGAAACCTAAAGAAATGATACTTTAAACAATAATTCGTTGTCATTGCTTTTTTTCTTTTTCGTATATCTGATATTGCTTCAAAATATCTTCTACAATGTTTGAGCAATTCTTTAGATCAGGGTAACGGCCATAAAACTTGTGTAATAGCAACAGCAATAGTTTTACTAGCTTTAAGAGCTGTTCCTGCTTTAGATATTTATGGCATAACAATACGACACACCATAAATGTCTGATAGGTGTGGGTCTCACTTCTGTCTGAGGATAGGGCTCCCGGTAGCCTCCATGTGGCACTTGAGCTGGAGAACATAGAGGAGGTTGTGCTCCTGTGATACTATTCCCTTCTGTTCTATGAGAGTTACAACTTTGCTGTACTCTGATCTCCTATTGAAATGTATGGAGATTACCGTGCAAGTATGACCTCCTCCCTCTTGTGAATGGAGACTTTGAGGGGTCTGTTGTTAATATAGGTGCAGGTTCCACAGGTCTATCAATATTTTATCACATATTCTATCAATATGCCACTTATGTCTGAGATGGGAAAACCCATTTAAAAAGAAGAATTTTTAGTAGTAGGAAATGTGCATAAATAGAGCTGAGGGTATCATGAAACTCAGACTCAGCAGAAAATAAAAGAAAACATACAGTTACTATAAAGCTTCTTGCTATACCTGTACAATATTGACAGTGTAATGTGGCTAATCTGGAACCCATAAGGAGTCAGTTCAAGTTGGTTAAATCCTAGTTCATTGTAATACGTGTGAATAGTGCTGAATAGTGCTGAACCTGAGCCTACAAGATGAAATTATGTTGAGGGCCCACCTTCTGTCTGCACAGAACATGCATATGTTCACGTTTAGTTATCTCATAAAATGTATAATAATTGTGCAAAGGACATACCGTTCATAAGACCTAAAAAAATAGACATTAGTAGTAAAGTACTAAAGCCAAAGTCACCACCATATAGGGTTGTATTATACTGGATCTCTGGATCGTTTTGTCATGTTAGAGCCTTAACCCCCAAGAGGGACCTTTAGGGTATGTTCACACAACGTATTGCGGTAAGTACTGTACGCGGCGCGATACCCCAGTACGCGCTGGCCAAAGTACGCGCTGGCCAAACACTGACAGCCGGCTCCCATTCACCTTAACTCTCCCCGGCACCTAAGCACCAGAAGAAGTGACATTTCAATTGCTTTCCCTGCCGCATATTATACGCCGGGGTAAATGACAGGTATTCATAGCTCTCATTGAGAGCTATGAATTAACGTAAATGCTGGGGCATATTTCGAGCATATTGTGCGCCGTAATATGCCCCATACTACGCTGTGTGAACATATCTTTAGAATTTTATTGCTAGCGAAAGAGTCATCTTCTCAGTGTAAACTTGTACAGGTGTACGCTAATGAAGGCAAGATTAATGGGAAAAAAACCCCAAACAATACGCTATACTAGAGGATAACTACAACATATTTAGGGTGAGATAGTGGTATGAATCAGCACCATTAGGGTTAGCACAAAAACATTAAGGGCTCGTTCACACGGCTTATTTTGGGACTGATTTTAGCCGTATTGAGCGCCGTATTTGCCTCCATACTCTAAAAATCAGTCCCAGCATTACGTTAATCCACAGTTCCCCATAGAGAACTATGGTTTCCGTCCCCTCTCCCCTCCTCGCGAATCCGCCGAGCGGGGAGAAAGTGACATTAACATTATTTATGGCGTGTATGTGCCGCGAATAATGAGTGTCTATGGGGCCGGCGAGCTGCCGGCCCCCCGCCCCACTCCCGCTGCACGGCAGCCGGCGTAATTGCGGGGCAAAATCCGTCACCGCAATTACGTCGGCAATAAGACGTGTGAACATTGCCTAAGGGGGACATGTATGAAAACTGTCTAGGTGTAAGATATTCTTTGCTGCCCATAGTAATAAATCATAGCTCCCCCTTCATTTTTTTCAGAGCACTATATCAAATGAAAGCGGAGCTCTGATTGGCTGTTTTGGGCAAAAAAGTATGTCTTAGAGTGCTTTCACACGGTGCGTTTTTGGTGTGTTTTTAATGCGTTTTTCAATGCATTTTTTGCGCAGGAAGGTACAGCAATTCATGCTGTACATTGCTGCACAAAAATCGCGGCAAAAATTGCGGTAATTACCGCGATTTTACCGCAAATTTACAGCGATTTTTGCCGCGATTGGTGTGCAGTACTGTACAGCATTAATTGCTGTACCTTCCTGCACAAAAAACGCATTGAAAAACGCACCAAAAACGCACCGTGTGAAAGCACCCTTATGTGTAGATATTTCTTTTTTTTTTAAAATAAGGTTTATGACCTTAGGGCCTCAAGTCATTTATCTATTTAGCAGTTAGCTGATTGCCCCTATGCATACATTTTTGGGGGTACATATTCTTAATTGCTTTCTCATAAGTAAGGGCAGATCTGTGTGTGTGTGTTTTCGCCAATAGGCATTTTGCTTAAAAAAAAAAAAAAATAGTGGTGGCAAGTCAACAAAGCCGAAACAATAAGGATTAAATTTGCAATGTATACTTGTCTGAGATTTACCCATGGATTGTAATCTACTGTTTAACTACTGCTGATTTAGGGCAAATGACATTTGCTACATTGTTTTATAGATTACTTTTATAAATATATTACTACTCTTCAAACTACTATCTACTAAATTATCTTCAGTGAGCAGCACTAGGTAATTTATATTCTTTAAGTTAGATTTTTTTTACATTTTCTTTTTATGTTTTTATTAAAATTGAAAATGATAGAAGAGGAAAATTTTGAGTTAAAGTTTATAAACAGATCAAAGGGATTTGACAATAGATACAATGCTGAATGGAAACATTCTGTTGCTTGACTTACCTTGATAGAATATTCAGTCAGTTGGATATGACATGGTTTGACATGTTAGTAGTTTTCCTGCATATATTATGGTAATTTGCAAATTTTGTTTAGTCATTAATGAAAATATTCTTATTTTTTTTCCTGCTACTTTTGTAAATTACTGTACATCCTGTGGTTTTACTAATCTAGCATGCAAACAAGTTTTAAGATAGATTTAGCTAAGGAAAACAATAGATGTTGCAATTTTTTTTTTTATGAAACCTGAAAACGTAGGTTGTTATTTTATACAAATGTTAAGTGACATTTTAGGATGTGTGGCATTTGTGAAGTCTGCTTAATATACAGTTTCTATGTACAGGAGTTACTTTCTGTTCTGCCCTCTGGCAACTTACAGTTGCAGAAGCTGCCTATTTAATTTCTATCTTTCTGTGCTAGCACATCCTGGCAAGGCCGTATGACTAGGAAGGAATAGGTATTATACCTGTCTCTTCAGGGAGAGGGGGGGTGGGATCGTGATTTATATGTTTGTTTTGTGGGGGCGGATATAAGGTGGATTGTGTTCACTGTGTATTTGAAGTATATTATACTTACTCAAAAAAGGTATGTAATAATAAAAATAAAAAGTAACTCTCACAACACTGCACATTAACGTATAGATAAATGACAGAAACCAAATGAGCTGAAAGACTTAAAGTGAACACATCACATGGTTTATGCTATACTATCTGAGAGCAGGATTTAACAGAGGGAAAGAAGCTGATCTCTGTAATAAATACAGTTGAAACCAGAAATTTCCATACACTATATAAAAAGACACATGTGCATGTTTTTCTCACTCTCTGACATTAAATCAGAATAAACCTTCTCCAATTTAGGTCAATTAGGATTACCAATTTTTTTTATATTTGCCAAATGCAAGAATAATGAGAGAGAGAGAATTTTAAGGCATTTTTATTACTTGCTGCAAAGTCAAAAGTTTACAACACTAGGATTACTATGCCTTTAAACAATTTGGGACAGCCCATATGATGATATCATGTCTTTGGAAGCTTCTGATTCTGGTTTATTGGCAACATCTGAGTTAATTAGAGACACACCTGTGGATGTATTTTAACTCACACCAGAAACACGCTGTTTCTGTTTGTAATATCATGGGAAGGTCTAAAGCAATTAGCCAAGATATCAGGAAGAGAAGTGTGGACTTGCACAAGTCTGGATAATCCTTGGGGGCAATTTCCAGATACCTGAAGGTGCCTCATTTATCAGTACAAACAATTAAATGCAAGTACAAACAAGATGGGAATATCCAGCCATCATACCGCTCAGGAAGAAGACAGATTCTGTGTCTCAGAGATGAACGTGCTTTGACCCGACATGTGCATATCAACCCAAGAACAAAAGCAAAAGACCTTGTGAAGATGCTGGCGGAAGCTGGTAAGATTTTGTCATTATACAAAGTGAAATGATTACTGTATCAACATGGGCTGAAACGCTACTCTGCCAGGAAGAAGCTCTTACTCCAAGAGAAACATGTAAAAGCCAGATTAATGTTTGTAAATGCACACAGGAACAAAGACCTACATTTTTAGAGACATGTCCTGTGGTTTGTCGAAACTAAAATTGGCCTTAATGACCATTGTTACACTAGGAGGAAAAAAGGAAAAGCTTGGAAGCCTAAGAACACCATACCAATTGTGAAACAGAGGGGTGGCAGCATTATGCTGTAGGGCTGTTTTGCTGCAGAAGGGACTGGTGCACTTAACAAAATAGATGGCATTTTGAGGAAAGAAGATTATGTGGCAATATTGAAGCAACATCTCAAGACATCAGCCAGGAAGTTAAAGTTTGGGCAGAAATGGGTCTTCCATATATACAATGACCTGATAGGACTCCTTAACAGAGAAAGTCCTTCTTACCCCGCCCACACACAGTGATTGACAGCTTTCTTTGAATCAGCACATGTACAGAGTAAACTGTTGATCACTCTATGTTGGAGGGGGGTTAGCAAAATTTTAACTTTCTCTTTTAGGAATCATATAGGATTTACTCTACTATTTGCTCAGAAACTCAATATGGAATGTAATAAATTTTGAATCACAAAGCTCAACTTTTTTCCTATTTTCATATTCTGCTCTCAGATATTGCAGCAAAATGATTATATTATAAAAATTGATTAACTTTGTTTAAAAAAGTTGGCAATGCAGCACTCGGCAGCTCCGACAGTCAGACCTAGTTGATTCTGGTCTAAATTATCCGGCGGAGACGAAGTGAAGCAAGAACGTAACATGAGAGGAAACATAGAAGATCGCAACAGAAATCTCGGCGCTCAGCTCTGTGCGGCATGGAGAATGAATAAAAAAAATCGCCTTTATAAAGGCGGAAAACATTCTCAGAAAAAGAGCTCAAACCTCAAAAATAAAAAATTATTTTAAAAAAATCACTTTCCAAAAATCTAGAACGGCGCAATATCAGGAATTAGGATATTGGCGGGAAATACAGTAATTCAAATTCTTTAAGCTCTTCTCATTGGTCGGCATAAACCAGCCAATCAGAATAGGAGCGACAGTGAACCATTCTAACCTATGGAGGAGAATTGACCAATCAGAATAGGAGCGACAGGGACCCATTATAACCTATGGAGAACTATTGACCAATCAATTCAATAGGCGGGACATTCAAAATACAGTAAAAATGCAGAAAAGAGCTGATTGGTTGAGCTAGCGGGGGCTTGGCACCCCGGGCCCCAATCAGAGCACGAGCTTACTTTCTCATAGAGTTCTATGGGAAAAGAAATGCAGAGGAGCTCTGTTTGTGATTGGCTAACTTAAAAGAGGCGCGGTTATTTGGACCAATGGGAGAGCGAGCGACGCTCTTATGGGTTTTCAATGCAATCTGTAATAAAACTGTACATGGCCGAAATCAAATGATAAGACTCCAGAAGTTGTACCGATGTGTACATAAAATGATCAATAATATGGGGGTAATGAAAAAAAATTTAATTCAATAAAATCATGTTTATTTCTTTATTTTCGTTAGCCAAGGATCAATAGTATGGGTGTAACAAAAATAAAGAAATAAACATGATTTTATTGAAAATATTTTTTTTTCTTTACCCCCATATTATTGTTCATTTTATATACACATCGGTACAAATTCTGAAGAATTTGAATTACTGTATTACCCGGCAATTTCCAATATCCAAATTCCCAATGTAGCGCCGTTCTAGATTTTTGGAAAGTATTTTTTTAGTAGGTTTGAGCTCTTTTTCAGAGAATGTTGTATGCCTTTATAAAGGCGATTTTTTTATTCATACTCCGCACGGACATCTTTAATGTTTTCTCGCTGTTTTCCAGCCTGTCTCAAATCGGAATACATGTTCGGCGCAGTGCAGGACTGCGCCTAAGTCCCGCACTGCGCCCCACACACTGACGAGGCATGGTGAACTTTTCCCTGCATGTATGATCGCACTACCTCGGGCAGCGAATCTTAGGTGCAGCCCCGCACTGCGCCTCACACACTGGCGAGGTGCAGCGGACTTTACATGGTATGTATGAGCGCTCCCCGGTGCCGACATAAATCAGGCGCAAATTTCACCGGAAAACTAGTGGAAACGTGCGCTCCGACGCGGCGAGAATCATACATGTCGCCCAGAGTGTTTAAAAGTAATCTCCAAATTTGAGATGCCTGTAGGAGTGTTTTGCATTCTATTTCAAACCATAATTTGCTTTCTGTGCTGATAAGCAGCTGTCCTAGATGTCTTCCCTGATGGAAAACTTTATGAAAAAGGAGGAAATTAAAGTTTTTGTAACTCCTTTCCACCATATTAAGTGGTTTCTGGAGAAAGAATTAGCAGGCATATTGGGAGTGTATACAGTCTAAGTAGGCAATGACAATACTTGGGAGAAATATATGACATAACGCAGGAGAGATACAAGATATGACACAAAGTGAAAACAATCTTTGCAGATATGAGGAGTTGAAAACGTGGTTGTTACATCTGGTGGAATTTCTTGTTGTGTTGCAGTTTCACATAGTAACACATATAAGATTGGAAGGTAAAAAAATTCAGTAGAGTTTTACAACTGAATGCATATATGTAATAGCGCATGTAATACATGTCTGTCAGAAACTTCAACAATTGTTTTATATTGAAAATATAATACATAGAAATTAATTTATACTTCATCCTTATGTCTGTTTTCTAAGAATATCCGTTTTAGACAATTATTTAGTTAGTAATCATTTTGTTGAAGTTTCTGACAAACATGTCTTATATAAGCTATTACATATATGCATTCAGTTGTAAAACTCTACTCAATTTTTTGACATTCAACTCTTATATGTGTTACTATATTTGTATATGTTTCTTTGAAAATGTCAATGTCAATAAAAATTTGAGGTTAACAATCTATATTCATATTATGTTAATGTTTTTAACTTACTTTTGTATTTTGGAATTATTTCAAATTACTTGCTGTACTAGAGCTGTGTTAATATAAAAAGTAACTGGAAAAATATTTACTAAAACAGACATATCAGGGATCTCTATAATTGTACCGCCCTGATGTTTAGGTAGAAGGAAGACAGATGAATGTCTTATTGTAATTACAAACCTTTTATACTACTGTTGAGTTATGATATTAGAAGTGTAAACTCTGACCAAGCAATAACATAATGTAAAAATTATTACAACGTCATTACAAGTTTTCCCTTAAACATCTGGGCCACATGTATGAAAACTGTCTAGGTCTAAGACTTTCTTTGTTGCCCAAATGCCATCTGTTGGATGTAACAAATCCTCAATTTGCTTTTGACCCACTGGTCAAAAGCAAATTGAGGATTTGTTACATCCAATAGAGGCTGTTTAAGCTTCTCAGCTCCTTTCCCATAATGCCATGTGATATGCAGATACTTCATGGAGTGCAAAAGGCTATTTCGAATCTCCACACGCCTATATAGGCGCTCTCCCTAAGGAGAGATCTTCCCTTTCTTTGCTGCCCATAGTAACCAATCAGAGCTTACCCTTCATTTTTTCAGAGCACTATATGAAATTAAAGGGGAGCTCTGATTGATTGGTAGGGGCATAAAGAAAGTATTACACCTATAGAGTTTTCATACATGTCCCCCACTGATTTCTACGAGGCTTGAGAGATAGTTTTGGGTTTAGACTTGGGGCCTAGTAAAAAAAAAATCTACGGAAGCGTTGCTATTAGTTTTATATATTGGTATATATAATATCAGAATTGTATATATAAACTGGATTCCGTGATTAACATAAGGGAATGTCAGGATTTATTTCTACCCTTGCATTAGGTGATTAACATTGTTCTAATGTCAAATTGTTTTGCTGATGAGGCAAAAACAGAATATACAATAATGATCTATACAAATTGTTTACATTCAGATAATACTATATCTTCCTGTGCCCTCAAATAATAGCACCTGCATTATTAATATGACTTGTCAATAGAGATAGCAAAGTCAGCAATTTCTTCACTAATCTATCTGACCCAATTGAAAATCAATGATATCTTTTTTGCTATTCTTTGCCTTCACACACTATACAGTATCTTCAATTGCTCATGCTCTTTCATCAAACAGTTGTAGGCTTTGTATAAAAGAGAAATAAAAACAATACTCTCATTCATTGCGTGAACTTCTTTTTCATGCTTTTTCTTGTTCTCTGATCTGAAAAATCTGACCTTAACCCATAAAATGACTTTCATGTGCCCACTTTAGCTTCATGTCTTTATGCTCAGCGCTGTGGTTTGTATGGTATACCACTTACCAGTACTAAAATAGCATAAAAAGTCATCAAGAACCATGACTAGATCCACACTGCTCATTCTTGCACCCTTCCATTTTTACAGAGATCACTAGTAAAATAGATTCAGCTGCTATTATTACTATCCACAAGTTTTCATTTGTTCGCCAAGAAATTACTTTGGCACTAAGGGTATGTTCACACGGCGTGTTGAGTCTGTGTAACATACGCTTTCAGATGCATGTTTGGATCCATCTGTCAGACACTAAATGGACCGAAACACGCATCTAATAAGTAGCGTTGTGATTTACATTGCTTTTACTACGAAACACTTGCCGGCATTCACATGAGTGATCGCCAATGCGTGTCTCACTGGGTCTTTCGGGTCCGTCTTTCCGTCAATTCTTGGTCTAAAAGACATGGCAGAAGTCTTATTTCAACCTATAGGGTGCAATCCTGCTGCATCCAACATGTATCCAAACACGCAGCTGCATGTTGGATACGTGTTGGATCCGATCGACGCTACATTTTTGGATGCGATTTTCGGATCCAAAATGGATCCAAAATTGGATCCAAAACCACTGTGTGAATGGCCCCTAAAAGAATGTTCAGCACATAAACTCTGTTAACTATGGCTAGCTGATCATTATAATCAGATTGTTCCTTACAATAAGAATTATTTCTCCTTCATTTCTAAGATTTTCTTCTTTATTTCCGTGATTCTTGTATTTTATAACACTGGCTTTGAACAAAACAGTATTATAGTTGTCTCTCCGGTTGAGTCGGTGCCATAGCAATAGTACTCCCTCTCTTTTACATACTCTAAAACGTACCTAAAATAAAAGTCCCTTCAGTAGATTATCCTCCTGTGTAAAGTATATTAATATTCTATTCATTTTGCTCTTAATTATCTTGACATAACAGATGTTGATTTTTACAACTAGATTAAACTAATGACAGCCATTACAGTACCTATAGAGTCTGTCCCATCATTTCCCTGTAGACCCTGAACGGCATATAAAGCTACATTAATATATAAAGTAGTTACACATCGCTCTCTCTTTTTTCCTGTGTAAATTTTCTCACTAGTTTTACATTCTATTTATGCATAGCTTTCTTACCCAACAAATGTCCTATTTTTACAATATTCTTATGTAAAACAATTACCATTCAAATCATTGCTTCTGACAGTTACCGTGGTCCACTGTCGCTACAGATGTAGCAGAGTACAGCTTGACCGTGATATCAGGGCTTTTCGTGTTATCTCCTCTCATCTGTAAACAAAGGCCATTGAAAAGCATTGAGAAAGTAGAGATAACATTCTGTGCCGTGATATCACGGTGCAATATCTGTTCTGTTTAGTTCTGCTACATCTGTACATGTCATCATTCTATAAAATAACTTGTTCATCTATAGATAAAACCTCATCATGTGGGCCAATGGTTTGCCTTGGACAAAGCGCGTTTGTGTTCCAAAGCCAACAGAAAGCTGAAAGGGGCCCATGTGATCTGCGATGAAGAGACAGTACAAGGGTTGCTCCAAAATGAATGCTTGCTATCTTACTATGCTGGCCCATGGTGTCAGAAGTGAATGTTGGTGGTTTGGCAATAGAGTTTGAACCTTCCTGCTAAATTTTAAAGAGAACCGTCCATGGGTTTATTCCCCCTTGGGGATGCCAGCTAGGGACAGAACCTTTTTTTTCCCAGCGCTGGGTCCTTATTCGTAAGTGCGCAGTTTTTTTAAACCCCCCGCCATCTGGGGTAGCCCCCCCAACCTCAACTGAAAAACCCTTTTAAATTTGAATAGATACTAACATGTGAAAAAACTGCCAGGGGGGAAAGGGTTGCCTTTGGTGGGGGCTAACACCTGCCAAAAATAAGATTTGGCATTAAATGTTAAAACTGCTGCATTTTACAGAAAAAGGCGCGGGAAAACAGCAGGTCTGTCACTCGTTTTATGCCCTCAGAGAAAGGGGCAAAAAATATTGACAGGTTCCCTTTAAATTAGGTGGATGGACAGATTGCGCAGGGGAGACCTGAAAAAAAAGGGTGACATGTATAAAAATGCTAGGTTAAAACCCCCCTTCTTGCCCATAGCAACCAATCAGAGCTCCTTTTCATTTCATATAGTGTTTGGAAAAATGAGAGGGGCACTTGTTTGTTGTTTTGGGCAAGAAGGGAGTTTTTGACCTAGACAGTTTTCATAATGTGGCCATGTGCTGATTTTAAATGTAATAAAGCAAAAATGTGTAATTGAATTCCTCCATTTTCTAGCATCACCTTTGCTGTTTGTGATTTTTACAAGTGTGCAAGCTCTTCTTCAAAACTGCAAGGGTAAAGGGTGGTGACTATATAAAAATAGTGTCTTGTAGCTAAGAATGTGCTTTAAGGGGGAGGAAATTTTGCTAAATAAATAGGGGGGGAATAGCTTCAGAGTGACCCATGCACATCACTTTTTAAATTTATGATTTTGTCCTTATATTACATAATTTTTAGGCATTGAAAGACAAATCTGTTTAAGAAACATCATCCACTGACAGATCTTTAGAGACTAAGGGCGACATGTATGTACGGGCTCCACCAGTATTCTGGCATCCTTTCAGCCCCAAACCCAGCCCTATGCGCTCATTGTATGAGCAGGCGTACTCGAAAATTATAATGCACCTACGTCAATTTGTAATGCATCTAAGATGCGGGGGCATTCTGGAGGCGTGTCACACCATAACCATAGTATTCTAAATATTTATGACTGTAGGACAGCAAAACTGGGTGCATTACTACTGGAAAGGGTGCCCAAAGTTGGGGTTTCTGCCAAAAATTTTCATTTTGTGCTAAAAACGCCCATCTTTACGGTAGAACAGATTCATAGATTCAGGTGCATTCTACACTATTAATGCGCACAAAAAAAACATGGAGCCTGGCAGCCAAAAATCATACATGTCGTCCTATGTACACATTTTCAACTGTGTTTTTGTTTTGTTTCTGTGCATTTAAAATAAAATAAAAATATTAGTCCTAATTAAAAAAGTATAGTATCGGCTACATGTATGAAAACTGTCTAAGACTTTCTTTGTTGCCCATAAAAACTCCCCATTCATTTCATACAGGGCTCTGAAAAAATTAAAGAGGAGTTCTTGGCAACAGCGAAAGTCTTAGACCTAGACAGTTTTCATACATGTCCCTCTATATAATTTATGCAAACCAACTTACTTATGTAAAGACTGATTCTATATTCATATTTCCATCCATTTTCCTCTACACTTGCTTTACTCCGAAAATGTATCATTAGTAAGCATTAGGCAACGGATAAAAAATCGAATGATCACAGGATCAGACTACAAAGGATTTGTTTGTAGTCTGTTGCTATTGAGACACATGGATCTGCAGAGGATCATGTGAACAATAAAAATTTATTGTGGGAGTGGACCTTCCTTTTAAGTACATTATAACAGTTGTGGTGGTCTAACACCTTGCTAAGGAAAGTTTCAACTTATTGCTGAAGATTGGCGTTAATGTTTCAAGCAAGTTTGCTTTTCTCAGACGACAGACATATTTCAATTGTAAAAAGAAAAACACGAGTGATTAAAGAGCATAATTTATTTATAATGGACTAAATCCTATATTCAGTAGAACACAATTTTATGTAATGATTAATTCTTTAAAGCATATGCCTCTAGTGAGACATGCCATAAAATTTTAAACAGAAAACAAAAAGCTTTGTCAGATTTAATAGCATGGGATTTCAGATAGTGAACTAAAATGTTTACGTTTTTATATGAATGCTTTAACACAGGAAAAAACTTCTTTTTTGTATTTTTATTTTTTCTGGAACTGACAGCACTTCCTTATTTAATACAAAAAATTAATAGTGTAAACTTGCAGGAGAGAGAAGGGTTTCTGCCGGTAATCATAACTTCAAAGGAATGAATGTCAGTCACATAACTGTTAAATTGTGTCATTTGTGAAAAAAACAATATCCCCTCATATGCCGTGGGAGCTATACTTGTCTGAAGAGAAAGCAAATGCATTGTCTACCATTGTCATTAAATTGCAGTCTTTCATAAAGAGTGCATTAGTTGAAAGAAAAGCAATAACGCATCAATATCCCTTTGAATTATTGATCTCTACTTGTCAACAAAGCTTTCCACTGAGCATCATAATATTTCTCTATAGATCTGTATATATTCATATTGGCTAGAAATATATAACACATATCCAATAAAATAAAATGTGCAAATAAAATAAATTGAACAAATACGATGATACTTGCATTATTGAATATCTATTCTGTTGGGTGAGTCTCCATAATTTGGTCTCCCATTTCCTCAAATACCTATGTGCTTCCTATAACGTATATTAAAGGTTAAAGGGGTTGTCTCATCTCATAATTTCATAGGATGCATGAATGAAACAATGCTGCTGTGCTCTGTCAATTCCTGGTCAAGCTGTCTGTAATTAGCATATGAGCTCCATGGATTCAGACTTCTCTGTTTATTATGTTTATTAATCTAGATTAGCTAAATTACCTTCACCCAGGACAGGAGAAGCTGCTGAGCTAAAGTAAACAGTAGAAATTATGGTCTTTTGTCTGAAAGATCAGATAACACACAAGTTCTCACTGCCTGCAGTTGTGCTGGCCAAGACCTGTGTGATGACATCACTCCCTGCTATCAGATAGAACAAACAGCAGGGGGGGGGGTACACAGGTTGGTCACTTGGGGAACCAGAGAGAGCTTAGAAGGTAATACAATCACTCATAGCGCCTTAACAAAAAACAATGAACAGTGCAATGTATTTGGGAAACGTCTTCATTTAGTGTTCCCTACATGTTGAAAGCTGATCTTTGTAGTGAGACAACCCTTTTAAGGGGTTTTCCTACAAAGCGAGTTATAATGTGAGAATTGCAATTGGGTCCTGCATTCAACATCTTCAGAGGACATGTGGCTTTTTACTCCATAACTAAATACATTGGTTAAAATGGTAAAATGAGGAAACATACATTTATGTTACTCTTTCTTCTGTTAATGTTCCTATATCTCTACCACTTTAATAAGGAACATTTTCATTCTGTAGAGTTATTAGAGTCCAAACGGCTGCAGTCCTTTCAACCTATATTAAAATGGCTGTAAAAAGGCTTAAATATAAAATAAAAAAAATGAGCATGGAGGTAAGAATAATTAGAGGTACACTTTTTAGTAAATTCTGTGAAAAAATATTACTACTTCATGTATTTACTAATTTTCTTATTTTACTTGCTTCCTTATTTTCCTTCCATCTTTCTCTCCTTCATTCCTTCCTTTATTCTTCTCCTTCTTCCTTTCTTCTTTTTTACTCACTTTTCCTTATTCTTCCTTCCTTCCTTCCTTAATTTGTTCATTTTCTTTCTTTGTTCCTTCCTTCCTTTTGATTCTTTGCTCCTTCATTTCTTTTCTTCTTCCCTTCTTCTTTTCAAAGTTGTGAGTTTCCAATAACTTTCCTTTTGATGTGAAGTGCAAAGCTAGGGATTCAGTTCTACTTTCTCTACTGGCTGTGAGTTTATCAATCCATATTTTAAATTATTGCCTCAGTGATTACATTGATGCAAAGGTTTTAAGATCGGTTTTGATATTTGTTACAGCAGTGTCCTCGGAAATGACAATGTGACCCTACTGAAGGCATGCTTACTTATATATCCCACTAGGTTCATATCTCAGTCCCGGACTGGATCTTATTTTGTGCTTTGTCATAGAAATCTCGTGCAATTTCCATCAATACCTACTATTATGCCTCTGCATACCTTAAGACCTCTTAACAACCTATTATTGATTATAAAGTAAAACTATTATTATAGCAGTCACTGAAATAAAAGACAGCAAGGTAATGTATATTTGTTATTGAGGGGATCAACAAGTGTATACTTTAATAAACATGTATTTGTTCCTGGAAAATTATCAGCATATTTTTACTTTGACCTTGAAATCTATCCAACAGAGCTGTTGCCCTGGAATTGATGGATGTGAATGAATACACATTAGAGCTTATAAACCTGTTTGAGAAGTCTCTTCAATCTATTCAGAAAGCAAGCCAATAATGCTGTTCATGGTTCATATGTCCATAAGCATTTGATTGACAGTGAAGGTTGGTAAGAGCTACATGACTACAAATTTCAGGAAAATGTGTTTTGCTGTATTTTGGCAGCTTACACATAAAATATGGAACATTTTATTTTGGAATATGCTTGAACTCCCTGCTGATAATCATAAAAACGAATTGAGGAGAAAACTAGCACCAACTGCCACATAGTATACTCCTTATAAAAGTGGACAATTTTTGAGTTATGCATGTGTACATGTCATGTATTCATAATCTACACGAATATACATATGTATTATGTTACATAACTTCTGGCTAAATGTTATAAAATAAAAAAAGTGTTAGGTTAAAAAAAAAAATATGTGCATGTACTGTGTACTGTATGCAATGGCTATAGAGTTAGTAAGAGACATCAAAATTTCATATTACCCTTGGCCTAACTCCTGGATCCCAAAGCAAAATCTGTAATAGGACCCACACCCACCATGTACCATTTATAATACAGCTGTAGCAGGGAACAAAAAGGGTAGCAAAGTTCAGGTTGACTGTGATAGCACAGATTTTTGTGTTATCTGCTCTTATCTCAAAACAAAGCAATTGAAAAGCATTTAAAAAGTTGAGATAAAATTCTGTGCTGTAATATCATGGTGCGCTATCTGTCAAGTTTAGTTTTGCTACATCTTTATCTATGTATCTTCCTATTTAACATAAATAATAGGGCACTCAGAATATATACCGAATGAGGGTGCCTCTGTGCCAGTTCCAAACCAAGACCTGAGTAGATAATCCAAAAAGCTGCATCGGAATGTAATCTTTTGTACGATCTATCTATCTATCTATCTATCTATCTATCTATCTATCTATCTATCTATCTATCTACCTATCTATCTGTCCATTCAACTATCTACCAACTCATCTACATGTCTGTTAGCACATATATATCTATGTACTGTTTATACAATTTTTTTTCTTGGAGTTTTTTTTAATCTATTTGCATTTTGGGAGACATGTAGGAAGGAAGGACCTTCAAAGTGAATTGTCGAGTTTAATTTTCAGTGTACAATGCACCTGAATGTACGAAAGCTGTTTTTGTGTAAATGGAGTCTAAAGTTCGAAGCGCTTCGCCTATGTGTTAGGCGCATTACGAACCTTAGACGCATAAGTAAGGCGCCTAACATGTATTAAGGTTATAGACAGGCTGGAAATAAAATAAAAGTCATTAGAATAGCATGTCAGTGAATAGAAACTATGGTACTGATCTTGCTTGGTGGACTACAGGTCCCAGCAAGACCTGTAGTGTGCTGGCTCTTGCTGTTTGTAGAATAAAGGGTGAGAGCTGCCAAAATAAATTTCAAATTGAATGTAGTAAAAGTTTAAAAATCTGAGCAACAACATCAGTGGGTTATTTAATGTAAAATTAGTTTTAGATTCTATTCATTTTAAATGCATTTTATAGGAGACATTTTTATATTTTTGGGATATTATATATTTTATATTAATTTTATATGATAACATTTTTTATTGCATTTAAATAATTTCATTTTATATAGTTTGATAATTATCAGAAATTACTTTTTACGATTGTACTGGTGTAAGTTGAGTAAGTTGAGAAAAAGAAAATTTTTTTGCCATAATAGCAAATCTAGCTCCACTTCGACTTCTGAGGCTCAGGCAGAGCACATTAAAACAGGTCTGCCTGTCGGAGCAGTAATGCGCCTAGTTTTGCCGAACCACATTCGTATATGTTTCTAACATTACGAGTGTGGTGCGATACGCCCCCAGAACACCCCCAAAACACCCCCTCATGTTAGGCGCATTAGAAAGTGTCGTATTATGAACAATGCGCCTAACACATTTATTAGGTGCATTAGACATCGTTGACTGCTCATATATGACAGAAAAGGGTGAAAAACCCGATCATAAATGTCTCTCTATGTGTTAAAATTAGAATCACATTTGCTACATACGTTTCCTATTATGTGTTATGTACATTCTGTAAATTTCGTGGAGAACTCAATTATTTTTCACATCAAATGGACAGCTCTACACTGAATCTGTTAAAGTGATGATTATTTTATTTCCTCTACCCTAATCAGAAGGAATTTTATGGTATCCGATGAATCATAGCATTGAAAAGTGCCTTAGAAGTTGTCAACCGCAAGCCTCATTAGACAGTAAGCAACAACTCTGTAACCTTAAGTAGTCAACAGTGAAATAAATGGTGCAAGAAAGATACTTAAAATATCCAAGATGATGGCATCGGCCAAAACAGGAGCAGTATCCACTCGCAAAAGCCGCTTATTATTGATAACAAGGATGTCAAGGCTGCTATTTTTCAAAGATGTCTCTCTGATCTGACTTCCAATATACTTAGGCAATCACAACAGCTCACTTAGGATTCATTTGGATTTCTACAGCTCTGCAACAGCACTTTTCAATCATTCATAGATTATAGGATAACATAAAACTCGGAAGGTTTTATTCCTATTAAGCCTTTCTTTAATTGACTTGTGTTCATTAATTTCCAAGGTCAGGTTCTTACTAATTTTGTACATGATTGGGAAAGAATATGAGGTTTTCCATATTCCAACTCAATGTATTTGGTGTCAAGTTGGACATTTTAACAACTTTTTATAACCTGGAATGTACCTGAGTGACATTATAACAGCTCACAGGATTTCCACCTCATTTCTAAAAGGGAACCTGTCAATAAGACATCCCGCTTACATTAGGTCATCCTTGCCCTAATGTCTATGAAATGATGATTACAACTTAGCCCAGTAAATGGTCCTCAAAAGTGCTTAACAGGCATTGATAAAATGCCAGCCATATAGTTTTCTCCTTTTTTTATATCTATCATTTAAAAGCAAAAAGGGTTTTTACTCATTTTTTGGGTCATTGGGCCCAGACACCTTAACCAAAAAAATGAAAAAGCCC
>JAODAL010051609.1:0-26566 GCA_025379985.1 Phyllomedusa bahiana | reverse complement strand
ACGAAGTGGAATTTGGGTTTAAAAATTTCAAAAAAAATTTCTTTTTCTAAAAACGAAGCGAAAGTTTTGGGGGATTTTGGGGTTAAACCAAAATGTCTTTTGAATGATAAAAAGGGAAGGGTTTGCGAGCACTTTGGGTTACAGGGGGCAAAGCACTCTGGGGGGAAAAAAGGCAAACCGGGAAAGACGTGCAGATATGAACCCCAAAAAAAAAGGGGGGGATTCTGGGACGTAAACCCACAACTATATAATTTTTGGGCGCGCCCTTTTGGGGAAGAAACATACCGCCCCTCACTGAAGTTTGGAAAAAAGGGTTGGCTGCCCCCCGACTGTTTTAAAAATCCCTCCAACGAAAAACTGATTTTTATACAGGGTTTTTGGGGGGGAGTCACAGCTTGCTCAGAGACGGGGGGTTTTTCTTTTTAACTTTTCAAATTTCGTTTTTGGGGGTTTTGATCTGAAGTCCAGTGGGGCCGTCCACTGCGCCATAAACATTTTAATGTTATCTGTCCAGCAAAATTGAATTTTCCAAGGGGAATCAAAGCCTGTTCCTGTTGTATTCATTTAAAGAAACATTTTTTTTAAAACAATACAAATACCATTTCATTTTTGGCTGCTAAATTTTTTTTGCCCCAATTTAAAACCGGGGGGGTTAATTAAGCTTTGTTCTGCTGTTTTGGTCACTAAAAAAACCTTTTTTTTAAAAACCGTCAAAAAAAAAATTTTTTTTCCTGTAGCCTAATTCCCCAAGAAAAGGGGTTTAATTCCCAATTTTTTTCCTTGCTGGGGTAGCGTAAAAAACACCCAAATTGAAACACGCTAAAAAAGCTCGTTTTTTTTGGGTTTACTCAATTTTTTGGCGAAATTTTAACCCCGGGGGGTTAAAAAAACCCGTTTTTTTTTCTGCTGGGGTTTGACAAAAATAAACCGTCTTTAAACCCCCAAAAAAAATTAATTTTTTCCTGAAGCCTAATTCAAAAGCAAAAGGTTAATTACAAAAATTTTTCTCTTGTTTTTTAGCGTAAAAACACCCCAAATTTAAACCGCTAAAAAGCTCATAGTTAGGGTTGCTAAAATTTTTTTGGCGAAATTTTAAACACCCGGGTTTTTAAATTTAAGGGGTTTTTTTTTTTCGCTGGGGTGACTAAAAAAAAACGCCCTTTCACTCCCAAAAAAAATACTTTTTCCGCAGCCAAATTTCCACAAGCAAAGGGTTAATTACAATTTATTCCCTTGTTGTGTACGTAGAAAACCCCGCCCAAAAAAAAACACCAACAAAGTTTGAAGATTGGGTTTCCCAAAATTTTGTTTGGGCGCAATTTTAATCGGGGGGTTTAAAAAAAAGGCGGTTTTTCTGTTTTGGGGGTTGACTAAAAAAACCTCTTTCACCGCCATAAAAAAAACATTTTTCCTGCACCCTTTTTTTCCACAAGCAAAGGGAAATTAAAAATTTTTATTCTCTTGATGTTTAGCGTAGAAAACACACCATTTGTAACCCCCGCTACAAAGCTCTTTTTTTTTTGGGTTGGGCCAAAATTTGTTTGCCGCAATTTACATCCGGGGTTTAAATTTAAGGTTTGTTTTTTCTCTGGGTTGACAAAAAAAAAACCGTTTTTAAACCGCCAAAAAATACTTTTTTTTCCTGTACCCTAATTCACAAGCAAAAGGTTTTAATTAAATTTTTTTCTTTTTGTTGTGTAGGTAGAAAACACGCCATATAACCGCTCCCAAAGCTAAAAATTTTTGTGGGCTAAATTTATTTTTGCGAAATTTTTACATCCAGGGGTTAATAAAACCCGTTGTTCTGCATTTGTACCAGTAAAAAAAAACTTTGTTTTTCACCCGCCACAAAAAATTCTGTAGCAAAATTAAAATCCAAAGGTTAAATTTAAAAGGGCCGTTTTGTGCTTTTATATTTAAATTAAAATACACAAGTTTTTAAAACCGGCACATAAATTAAAATTTTTCCTGCCCAATTTTTGGAGCGAAATTTTTAATTTTCCCAAGGGTTTCCCCCCAATTTTCTTAGGGGTTTCTTTTTAGTCAAATACAGGGTGTTTTACATATACAAAAATTTTCATAAAACAGTGTTTTGTACTTTTAGAACAAACAGTATGTCAGACAGAGAGGTGGCAGGTTTCTTCACCTGCGAGTGGAAAGGGGCCCACAAAAAATTCCAAAAGCGGGGGCCCCGGGTTTCCGGGAAAGCACAGCAAGGGGACGTCGCAGGGGGGGGCCCACCGGGGGAGGCCAAACTGCCCGGGTCATCTAGGGCCCCGGTGTTGTTCAGCAACCCGGGGGGTTTTCTTAAAGGGTTTTGACTAGATGACATCTGACCCCCCCAAACCAAGAGTCGGGGGGAAAACCTCAGACACAACCCTTATTAAACCCCCCGGGAGGGGGGTCAGCGGCCCTTACCTGTCCTAAACCCACCCGCCCCCACCCTTTTTTCCCTCAGCCAGAAACTACTATGGGGCTGGGCCCCAGCCCCACTATATAGGCAGGATGAAAAATTTTTGAGGAGGGCAGCAGGGGGGAAAAATTTGGAGCGAAAAAAAGGGGGCCAAATATCCCCTGCTTTTTGGGCAGTAGGAGGCAAAGTATAAATTTTTAGAGTGGAATGGGAGGTCATTTTATGTAAAGGGGTCACCCCTCTCCCCATACCAAGACCGGGGGATGAGGAAAAGCAGTGACGATAAAAACACAAAAAGAAAATAAAAGTAGCCGCCCCGCACTGGGGACCGGGGGGAGGAAAGGGGCCCTTCATCTCGTCAGGAGAAGAGGGTGTCAGCTTCCCGCGTCGGGCACCGGCGCAGCCAGAAAAGTGGGTCATGGGGGCCCGGTGAGTCACGGGATACAGCAGTGTGGGGGTCGGGAGCAAAGGGGCCCCCAGGGGGGAAAAAAAACCCTTCGAAAGGCCCAAAGAATTTAAAGGGCACAGGGGCTAAAGCGACAGGCGGCATTTTTTCCACTCATGGGGAGCGTTTGCGGTTAAAATCCAAACCGGGGGTTGGGGGCATTTTTTGCAAAACACCAACTGCCGAAAAAGGGTTAAGTAAAAATCTGCAGGTCAGAAAGTGAAGCGTGGCCGGGGAGCAAACTTTGGCCCCAAAGGGCCCTTTCGTCAAACATGCATGTCCCCAAAACCGGGGGCCTGGGAGAAACGGGGCCCCAATGTTTTTGGTCCATCCGGGCCCCCGCACAAAAAGCAGCCCCCAGTGGCACGCAGCCATTCACCCATTAAAGGGCTCCACCACCTCTGCAGAAGGGAGCTGTTTCCCCTTTGACATCAACTCCGGGCCAAATCCCAAAAGCTCCTCCTGCTCATGGCCCACCAGTCGTTCACGAGGCTTTGCAAAGAGAAAAAACATTTTTCGCCCAAACCCAAACCTAAGGGCAAAAAACGACCGTAACTCCTGTCCAAGTTGTTGGTGTTTGGCAGCCCCCTCCCTTTCCAAAGGAGGGCTCGCACCTTTCCCAAGGAAACTAATGGCTTTGTGCGACCAGTTTTGAGAGTTCCAAGCCGTCATTTTTTTTCCAAAAAAAGGGCATTTTCAGCACTTCATAAATTGTAAACAAAAGGGTGGGCCAGCCCTTTTAGCTTATCTTTTTGGGCCCAAAAAGGTTTGCAGGGGGCCAGCGCGGACTTCGGGAGCGGGTAAACAAACAGCCCGGGGCCAGTACATGCCCTTTTATGGCCCACTGGGAATGGTTTCCCCCGGGCCCAGGCACACCAACAATTTGGGACAGGAAAACCGCCCTTTCTCCCCCCAATTTTGTAAAAACTGCGGCCCCCTCCCCCAAATGTCCGCCCCCCCCTTCCCCACCACCACCACCATCTCAGCCTCCACAAGTACTGCCCCATCATACCTGAAAATCTGGATCCTGAAGTCTTCCACCGATCTTCAGAAAAATTTTTTGAAAAAGGCCTGGAAACTGTGCAAAGCCCCTTTATCCATTCCAACAAAGCCAGGAACCCCCCTCCCTCGAATTGCGCGGCAGAACGGCCCCCCCCCCAACACACACTTAAATGCGATGTTTCCAAACCCCTTTTGGGAAATTTCCAGCCGCACATGTTTTGGGCCCCTGAAAGAAAAAGAGAAAGGCCCTTAAGATTTTTTTGATGAACCCCGGCGGACGGGGTTTCTCCCCCGGGGTTTAAATTTGATGTCAGCCAGTGGCAAACTCTTGCGTGAAAACCTGCCCCTTTGTTTTAGGGGCCCTTTTGAGGAGGCCACGTTAATTTTTCAGTCCCCCAGGGGCTACGGGATGAATAACCCATTCCCCCCTGGGTTCCCTCCCTGGGAAAAAAAATGCTGAAAAATCTGTCTGGGCAGGGGATGGGACGGGCCGACTACATCTCCCGGCCACAGATTTCCGGGGGGGACTGAAATTGGGGGAGGAGGACATTGGAGCAGAAGCTTTTTCCCGGTGAAATGAGTGGGTTTTTTACCCCCGGTGACAAAGAGGAGGAGCAGAAAACCCGCTTTAGGGGGGTAGAAAGGAGATGAGGAAGGAAAAAGGCAGATGACCCCAAGCACCGTGGCAGTATACAGTGGAATGGAGGGGGGACCCCCCCGGATTTACTAGGCCGATGGCCCCCCTGCATTCTGAATTTTCCTTTCTTTTACAGCCGAATATCAGCCAAACCGGCAAAAGGGAGACCTTTTTGGCTCTCCACCCTATTGGGCCCTCCCCTAAAAACCCGGTTTCCAAAAAGGGAAACCTTTTTCCCCCCGCATTAGAGGGAGGACAAACCAAATACTAAGGGAAAACCTCCGTATTCATTTGGCCGCTGCCATGTTTGGCATCATCCCCCTCTGACAGGTCTAAACCGGGGGGCTTCAGGGGGCCACATACTACGCCGTGGGTGCTGGGGGAATTGGGGGGGGGCAGAGCATTAACCAGCTCCAAACAGCAACAACCTAAGTCAGGGGTTTAAAAGATGAGAAGCTTTCCCTTTAAACCCCCCTAAAAGGAGGGGAGGGCGCCGCCGCAACAGCAGGACCTGGACAGGGCCCCAACCAACAGGTTGGGGGCCAACGGACAAAAAACACTCTGCCACTCCCCAAATTTGAAGAACCGCTGGACTACTGGGCCTAAACTGGGTGTTGGGCCGCAACTTGCTGAGTTTGCAGTGGGGGAACGGGGCCTGCCCCTTTCCAGTAGGGTGGCAAACAGAGCGGGGGTTTATTTTTTTGGGGGGGCCATTGTTTCCCCCGAGGGAAAACCCCTTGTCCCCCGGAAATTGGAACGCTTTACCTTTGTCAAATTAATCAGGGGTTTGGCCCGGGCCCGGATTTCCACACACCAAAGCCCCCCCCTTTGCGTCAGAAATACATCAGCCCCGCCCCTCTCCAAACCGTGAGAAATGAGTCTGGGTTTTAAAAAACCTGCCTCAGGCCCCCTATTCTGTGCCGGGCCCCCCCCCCTGAAAGCCACACATCCCGCTGACCCGTTTTTTCCCTCTGCCCACCACCACCTTTTCCCCGGACTTTGGGATTGCCACCCCCACCTCCACACTCTTCATTGGGGCCACTTTCCCGACCCCCATGCTGCTGTTTTGGGTTTTGCCTTGACATCCACACTGTTTTCATTGTGGGCCCCCTCTCTGACCCCATACTGTTGCTCCCCGCCGGGCCCTCCCCCCCCCACTCTCTGCATTGTGCCACTCGTGGGCCCACTCCATTTTTTTCCACCTCCAGAATGGATTGTGGGCCCCTGCCCGGCCTCCCTGCTGCTGCTGTGGGCTGCTGCCGTGACCTAGACAAATGTTTCATTGTGCCCCTCTGTGGCCTAATTCCCCGTTTTTTTGCCCCCCCTCCAGAAAAACCATTGTGCCACTGCTGGGCCTTTATTCGCTGCCGCCGCACTTCCCATCTCTGTCCCTTGTTCCCCTCTGTGGCCACTCCATTTTTTTTCCACCCCCCAAAAACTTTGTGCCACTGTCTGGGCCTCATGCTGCTTTCCACGGGCACCTCCACCTCTGTCCCTTGTGCCACTTTTGTGGCCACTCCGTTTTTTTTTTCCCCCCCCAGAAAGTCATTGTGCCACTGTCTGACCTTTTTGCTGGGTGCCGTGACCTTTCACACTGTTTTCATTGTGGCCCCTGTCCCACCTCATGCGCTGCGTGGCTGCGGGCCCGGAAACCCAACACGTGTCAATTTTGCCACTGTCTGACCTCTTGGGGTTTCTGCTGGGGGCTGCTGCCCCTACCTACACACTGTGCCCTTGTCACACACTGTGGCCTACTCCTGTTTTTTGGGCACCCCAGAATGTTTATTGTGCCCTGTCCCGACCTCATGCCCGCGCTGTGGCGCTTCCGTGACCTACACACGTTTCATTGAGCCACTGTCTGACCTCATTCTGTGCTTGGGGGGCTGCCGGACCTACACACTGTGGGCCCTTGTGCCACTGTCCGACCTCATGCGTTGCCGCTGTCACCTCCACTCTCTGTCTTTGTGCCACTCGTGGCCTACTACTGTTTGCCACCTCCAGAATGTCATTGTGCCACTGTCTGACCTCATGCTGCTGTTTGTGGCTGCTGCCGTGACCTACACACTGTGTCTTTGTGCCACTGCCCTGACCTCATGCTGCTGCTGTGGCTGCTGCCGTGACCTACACACTCTGTCATTGTGCCACTCTCTGACCTCATGCTGCGCTGTGGCTGCTGCCGTGACCACACACTGTGTCATTGTCCCACTCTGTGGCCTACTCCTTTTTTTTTGCCCCCTCCAGAATGTCATTATGCCAATGTCTGATCTCATGCTGCTGCGGGCCGTGACCTACACACTGTTTCATTGTCCCAACTGTCTGACCTCATTGCTGCGCCTGGCTGCTGCCGTGACCTACACACTCTGTCATTGTCCCACTGTCCTGACCCATGCTGCTGCTGTGGCTGCTGCCATGATCTACACACTGTGTCATTGTGCCAATCTGTGGCCTACTCCTTTTTTTGCCACCTCTAGAATGTCATTGTGCACTGTCTTACCTCATGCTGCTGCGCTTTTTGATGCCGTCAACCCACACTGTTTTTCTTTGGGCTACTCTTTGGCCTACTCCTATTTTTGCCACCTACAGAATGTCATTGTGCCACTCTCTGACCTCATGCTGCTGTGGCGGGCCGCCGTCACCTCCACACTCTGTCACTGATGTTTGCCAACCTGAGCCCGCAGCTTGTATTTTTCCAGCTGTCGCTGCCATGACTTTATCAGGCTACATTCCCCCTTCAGTTTCTTGGTAAGTTTTGCCCTCTTAAGTGCCCAGGGAATTTTAGAGTTAAGGCGATTCTAAGAGCGGCGGCAGTCATGTGCGTGTCATATTAAAACACAACATTGTATGAAGACCAAACCAAGCTCCCTCTGCATATTTAAGCATAGCACAATGTTCTACCCGCACCCTGCAGGCTCTGTGCAGCCTGGAAATAGCTGTTTTTTAACGTGATTCGTCCCGAAGTAATTCGGAACAAAGTTATTTTTTGTCGGGAAATTCGGTGAAGTGAGCGAACTGAATTTCGAGAAATTCGCCCATATCTAGTTACAGGTTATGGATCGTCAATGTCCATTTCACTAAAATACTGCTTCAAAGACTACTTTCTTCCAGCACTTTTTTTAAACTGTGGGTCATGCAGGTTTGAGGGGCATGCTGCGGTCCAGGACAGGGATAGTCAATGTCCTGTTCAACTAAAATGGGGGGTTCAAAGACTCCTTTTTCCGGCACTTTTTAATCTGTTGGTCAGACAGGTTTAATGGTCACACTGCGGTCCAGGACAGGCACAGTCAATGTCCAGTTCAACCCAAAAGGGGGGTTCTAAACTCCTTTTTCGGCACTTTTTAATCTGGGGGTCATGCAGGTTTGGGGCTAATGCTGTGGCCCAGGACAGGTACAGTCAATGTCCAGTTCAACTAAAATGGTGGTTCAAAGACTCCTTTTTCCAGCACTTTTTAATCTGGGGGTCATGCAGATTTAAGGGTCATGCTGCGATCCCGGACAGGGTTGGTCACTCTCCAGTTCAACTAAAATGGTGGTTCAAAGACTCCTTTTTCCGGCACTTTTTAATTCTTTTGGGTCAGACGGGTTTTAAAGGGTGTTATGCTGCGTTCCAGGACAGGGATAGTCAATGTCCAGTTCAAGTAAAATAGGTTCAAATATACAGCCTTCTGGCACTTTTTAATTTCTGGGTCATGCAGGTTTAAGGGTCATGCTGTGGTACAGGACAGGGATAGTGAATAGTCTGTGACTTTTTTTTCTGTGACTCTTTTTGTCTAATTGTCTGGCCTAAGATGTATCACGTATCCAGTTTACTGTTGTGGATGTTAATTCCAGCTTCTCCAGCCCTGTTAGGGTGTAAGAATGAAGGTGTTGTTCCTCTCCCATAGACTTTAATGGTCATCGGTGATAATCTGTTATCGACTATCGGATATCGTCATGATAATTGCCAATATCGACTATCGAATCGATAACGATAGTTGACACAATCACTCATCACTATACACTATAAATTATACTCTGAACTCTGTGCCACCTTGTAGCTAGTGTAGATGTCTGTGTGACACATGGACTCTCGATGTGGTATAACACTAATTAGGAAGCCTGTGCTTCTTAATACATTTTTCATATCCCACTTAAGTGCATTCTTTATTAAAGGGGTTTTCTCACTACAAAGATCATATCTGTAATGATGGGAACAGTAAAAATAAGCACTTTTTCAATTGGTTTGCATTACCTAAATCATTTAGTAAAGCATGTATAAGCTAATCTGTGTGTATAGAGCTAAATTAGCAGCCCAAAGTTGGGCTACATCCCCTTTGCTGTGATTGACTGACTGATATTTAGTTCAGCCTGTTGTAACACAAACCCTGGGTGGGACATGCCCCCCTGTGCTGTAATTGGCTGCCTGCAATCTGTGATTACTCCCCTCTTAGCTGTAGAAAGTTAAAGTGAAACTAGCTGCCTCAACTTTCTGTGTCTCTATAATAAAGGCTGCCTGAGCTCCTCTCAGGTATTCTGGGTACAAGGAGCTTGTGGAGGAAGGTGAGAGCTCTGCAGACATGAGAACTGACCACTGCACGAGGTCTGCAGAGCTGTGACATCCTCTCCCTTCCACTGCTCACAGAAAATGATGATGTCACTAGTCTTAAGTGAGGGAAGATCCACCTACTGGGAGGAGGGACACACCCCTGGATTTGAAGCTGCAAGAGATAGAAACAGCGCAAGTCTGCGAAATCTTGTAAGGAGAAAACCCCTTTAAGACTGATGTATGAAAAGTAGTCAAAATTATATTTCCCCCTCTTCTATAAATCACCCATCATGAATCATATCAATGCCTATTTGCTTCAGTCCCAGTGCTCCTCTACAGACAGATAAAAGCTTAGGCATGAGAAGATTATCAGTTATTCCTCCAAAGGTTGGAATAACTGATTTCTGGGACTATGTGTATCCTCTAGAAATGTGAAGTTAATGGGGTAAAACCATGGTCTTAACCGAGACACTATTAACTAAAAACTAATTTTCAAATTCAGTTCCAGGAAAAAATACATTAATTTTAAAGCTGTTTGTAACAATGTCAACTAGAAAATTACAAGTTAACACAAGTTTATTTTTTTAATACATGTTTTATCAGAATTTTTCTGATTTATTTATTTCTCAGTGTATAAATGACAGGATTGCACAGAGGTGTTAAAACAGTATATAGAAGGGATAAAAACGTATTTAATTCTAAAGCCTCCTTACTCTTAGGAATGATATAGATAGTTATTATCGTAAGGTAATACATACAGACAACAGCAAGGTGAGAGCTACAGGTAGAGAAAGCCTTTTGTTTCCCACTGGCAGATGGTATTTTAAGTATTGCAACAAGTATAAGGGGATAAGTTACAATAATGAAAATAAATGGAAAAAAAGATATGGGAATGGAGAAGAGAAATATCTGAGTTTTTACTAGGGATACATCGGCACAAGAATGTTCTAAGAGAGGAGTCAGATCACAGTAATAATGATCAATAATACCTGAGCCACAAAATGGTGACACACAGAGCTGAATGATGATAATGAGAGTTGAGAGAAAACTGAAGACCCAAGTTGATATAGCTAGTCTGAGGCAGAGTCTCAAATCCATCAGTGAAGAATAATGCAATGGTTTACATATGGCAACATACCGGTCATAAGACAGGAAGAGAGACTCCGCGTTGGTAGTGACAGAGAATATGTAAAACTGAATGATGCAGTCAGTGACAGATATCATGGTGCCTTTTGCCAAGATCACATGAAGCAATTTAGGCATAATATCTATGGTGAACATCATCTCAGCCAAGGCCAGCTGGCTTAGGAAAAAATACATTGGTGTATGAAGATGGTGGACACATACCACTGCTAGGATGAGAAATATATTGATGCTCAATGTCACAAACTGGACTAATAAAACACTAAGGAAAAAGCCAATTTTCATATTAAGGAGGTTTTGGAATCCAAGAAGGAAAAAAATCTGTAATAACAGTTTGATTTGTTTTCTGCATGGCATTCCATGGGTTATTTGTCCAAGAATATTAGCATCATTTTAGATACTTTCAGAACAAATGTATTTTAATTCTAATGCTAAAATAAATACATATAGTTAGCGTGTAACAGTTATGATAATTTACATCAAACTCAACGGCACCTTCTGGATATATTTCTATAAAAAATTGGATTAATACTATTATAAACTAAATATGAAGCACAATATATTCTTGTGTACAACAATGTGCCAATCAATAATGTTAGATCCACAACTGGTGCACTTATTGATTTTTTGGTTTTACCCTAATTTCAGAAAGGAGAGCAGTTACATTTTGTACAAGTGTAATGACCATAATGAAGTATAATGATCCTTTGTGATGCAATTCATTGTGATGACAACTTGAGCTGCTTTATATTCATGTTAACCCTCATTTGCAGACGCTTTTAATGTTATATATTCTAGTCTACTTGCAGCCATTGTTAAGGCTATGCTCAGGGGCGGAACTACAGGGGAAGCAGACATAGCAGTTGCTACGGGGCCCGCCTCCTTAGGGGGGCCCGTAGCAGCCATTACTACAACTGCTAGCTCTGTCGTTCCGCCCCTGGGCCCGGCCGGCAGTGAAAGTAACTACAGTTCACTGCCGCGGGCCCTATTATCAGCAGCTGCCTGTCAGCTGTCACTACAGCCCTTCTGCTACAGACACGGACTCCGGACAGAGCGGGCGGGGAAGCTGCATTTAATGATCAGAGTCACAGCTCCTGCTCACCACGCCCCCTCCTCCTCCCCATCCAGTACAGACGCTGAAGAGAGGGAGTCGGGACAGATGGGGAGGGAGAAGAACACATTCCTCAGCCTCTGCCGAAAACAGTGAGTATCAGAGACTGCTCTGCCTGTGCTGCTCACTGTCTCCAGTACAGAAGGGGAGGAATACAGCCACAGGCAGCAGGAACCACACATAGCTCAGACTCAAGCCACCTCCACCTCTTACTGTGCTGCTGCAGACTGTGACTATCAGATGAAGGGGTTAATGTGGGGGAGGCGGCAGGAGTGCAGGGGGGTAGTGTTACTTTATTGCTCCAGGGAGGAGGCAGTAGGCTGTGATGTGCTGACACTGCTGGGGGTCACTTTCTGTGCAGGGCCTGTCTGCAGTCACCTCTTCATCCATGAGACTCAGTGGCTACAAGATGGTGATTAGAAGAGGGAGAAGTAGAGAGTGTCCAGAGACCAGCTGCAGGGCTTACATGAAAAAGGTGCCCATCTCTGCAGCATTCACGCCTGGTTCACACCTACATATCAGGTTCCATTGAAAACCTCCAACGCAAAGGAGAAATCGGGCGCCTGACGATCCGTATTACAATAGACATGCACGACGGCTCTGTCTATAACGGCCGTCTGATCTTATAATTACCTATAGGGTTTGTATGCAATGTTTTCCAGTCTTTTGGCGTTCCGTCCCTGCCGGGTTTTTTTTTTAGACAATCAAAAAGCTGTAGCGCGGGGCTTTTGCAGGAGTGAGCTTTGCGCTCCATAAAATATATAATAAGTTGGTCCAGTTAGTTCGATGCAGTGCAAAGAGCAAGAGAACTTGGGTCCGGCCAGTGCTGCTGCTCCCATATCTTCAGCCTCATCACATGAGGGGTGTAATTGATGACATGGAGCAGGCAGAGCGCTGCCCAAAGGGGAAAAGATTCTGCTCCCATTGCAAACAGATTTCCGCAAAATTTTCACCTGCTTTCAAAGAAATAGAAGAGTTTAACCATTCATCAAAACTGACTGTGGCCGAGGCAATTCCTTTATACCCTGACATTGTTAGAGATGTTGCCCCTGTGGTCACCACTTTGCCCCCAACCCAAGTTAATGTAGAGAGGCCGTTCTCTAGCCTGGAAATGAGATCAGATGTGAGGTCATGTATGCAGGATCTGATGGAGGCAATACTATTTCTCAGAACAAATTCAGAGACTCCACAAATGTTCCTGCAGTGTTTTGCATATTTCAATTTTTTTTGTGTCCTAAAGTCATGTCCAATAAATATATTTTACACTGACAAGCAAAAGGGTTACAATGTTTTGAACTTGTGACTTTCAGGCTCCATATCTCTCCATCCACTACAGCTTTGTATATGAGGCTACTGTAATTGTATATACAGTCATCTGACCCATATTATACATAAATTTGACTTGCAAGTATTTAGCATCTGCTTAGTTACAATTTTGCTTCTAAAAAGTGTAAATTTTTATAATTTTGTTAGTATTTGGTGAATCCACCTTTGGTTTTAAATACTGCCTGAATCCTTCTGGGCTCTGTATCAGATTCAAGCACATCTTGACCAAAATCTGCTCCCAGGTCTCTTCTACACATTCCCAATGTTGGTGCAGACTGGACTTGGATACAAATACAGCTTTTTCAGCACACAAGTGTTCAAAATATCAAAACATTGTTACCCTTTTGCTTATCAGTGTCTGTTCTACCTAAATAGCTTGATTATTGTATCATAAGGTGATAAACAGCCTGATGTTACCATTTTACTACAGTAAAGTTATTACTTAAACATGTATGAGGGAGTCAGGAGTCAGAGTCGGAGTCGGAAGTCGGAGTCGGAGGTTTGGGAAATTGAGGAGTCGGAGTCGGGGCTTCGGCTTGCCGACTCCACAGCCCTGGTCATAACTTTTTTATTTTTCCACCTACATAGAGATATGAGGGCTTTTGTTTTGCAGGACAAGATTTACTTTCAAATGGTGTCATTAATAGTACCATAGAATATACTGGGAAACCGTGAAAAAAAACTTACTTGCAGGGTTGTTTTTAGGGCATTCAATCTGCAGTATAAATCATGTGTTATCTATATTCTACAGGTTGATATGTATCCGCCAATACCAAACATGTAGGGTTTCCTTTCTGTTTTGGTACCATTAAAAAATTCCAAACATTTCCTATTTTTGAAATGTACGATATGTTGCATTTTCCGCGACCAATAACTTTTTTGTCCTAACACCTACGGACGTCAGTGAGGGGCATTTTTTTCAGGCTGAAGTGCACTTTTTATTGCTATCAGTTTGGAATACATGCAACTTTTTTTATTACATTTTTTTCAATTTTTATGGGACGTGAAATGACCAAAAAAACACAGTTTTGGCGTTTGGAATTTTTTTTCTTCTCTGGTGTTCAGCATACGAGATAGATGATGTTAGACTTTAGTAGATCAGACGTTTTTGGACACGGCGATACCAAATATGTGTAACTTGTTTATTATTTTAAAAAATAAAAATGAAAAAATTGGGGTGATTTGAACTTTTAATCTTTTTTTTTCCTTTTTTTTTTTTTACTTAGGGTGCATCACCCGTGATCATTTATACAGCATAATGCATTGCAATACAATGCATTAGGGTGTACAAAGATGGTGGCACAGTTTCTCATTTATTTAGACGTCACGGCCATCTTTGCCACTGCGTCTAAGTGGTAAAACAGGTTGGGATTGAGCATTAGATGCAATTAGCAGCTGATGCCCACCAGCTATGTAGTGGGATCACATCCAATGTCGGTAAGGGGTTAATGTCCCCAGGGATTATTCTATAGCGCCTATGGGCCCTCCTCACCACAGGACTGTAGTTGCCTTGCTGGTTCATATAGATCCAGCAGTGCAGCGATCAGAGCCAGTGTGAGCACAGACTTGAAGCTTGGATTTAAATTGGCACAAGTCCCAAACTTTTAACACCCCTCCTCCCCCAAGATGTTGTAGACAATAGTAGACACAGCATCTATGTGATTAATAGTGGAAGGCAGCTCCCTCTGTGTAACCAGCTATCTGCTCACAGCACATTGAATATCCAAGGGTTATCTAAGCCTGTTCCTGTTGTATTCATTTAAAGAAACAACGTTTTTACAATACAAATACCACTTAATTTTTGGCTGCTCAATTCTTTTGCGCAATTTACATCCAGGGGTTAATTAAGCGTTGTTCTGCTGTTGTGGTGACTAAAAGAAACCGTCTTTTTCACCGGCAAAATTTTTTTTTTACCTGTAGCATAATTCATAACCGAAGGTTAATTACAAGTTTTTCTCTTGTTGTGTAGCGTAAAATACACGCCATTGTAACACGCTACAAAGCTGGTAGTTTTTGGCTGCTCAATTCTTTTGCGCAATTTACATCCAGGGGTTAATTAAGCGTTGTTCTGCTGTTGTGGTGACTAAAAGAAACCGTCTTTTTCACCGGCAAAAAATAAATTTTTCCTGTAGCATAATTCATAACCGAAGGTTAATTACAAGTTTTTCTCTTGTTGTGTACCGTAAAATACACGCCATTGTAACACGCTACAAAGCTGGTAGTTTTTGGTTGCTCAATTCTTTTGTGCAATTTACATCCAGGGGTTAATTAAGCGTTGTTCTGCTGCTGTGGTGACTAAAAGAAACCGTCTTTTTCACCGCCAAAAAAGACATTTTTCCTGTAGCATAATTCATAACTGAAGGTTAATTACAAGTTTTTCTCTTGTTGTGTAGCGTAAAATACACGCCATTGTAACACGCTACAAAGCTGGTAGTTTTTGGCTGCTCAATTCTTTTGCGCAATTTACATCCAGGGGTTAATTAAGCGTTGTTCTGCTGTTGTGGTGACTAAAATAAACTGTCTTTTTCACCGGTAAAAAATAAATTTTTCCTGTAGCATAATTCATAACCGAAGGTTAATTACAAGTTTTTCTCTTGTTGTGTAGCGTAAAACACACGCCATTGTAACACGCTACAAAGCTGGTAGTTTTTGGTTGCTCACATCTTTTGCGCAATTTACATCCAAGGGTTAACTAAGTATTTTTCTGCAGTTGTACTCAGTAAAAGAAACTTTGTTTTTCACCGCCACAGAAGAAATTCTGTAGCATAATTCATATCCGAAGGTTAATTAAGCCTGTTTGTGCTTTTATATTCAGTAAAATACACAGAGTTTTTAAACGGCACATATAAGTCAATTTTCCTGCCCATTTGTGAAGTGCAATTTATATTCAAGGGTTACCCAAGCTTCTTAGTGGGTTCATTTGGAGTCAAATACAGGGTGTGTATTTATCATATACAGATATCTTCATCAAACAGTGTCTGTACATTTTAGAACAAACATTATGTCAGACAGAGAGGTGGCAGGCTCTTCACATGCGAGTGGTAGTGGCACAAACATTCCTGGAGCAGGCCCAGGTCACAGCACAGTAAGGGGACGTCACAGCAGGGGTCACTCGGTGAGGCCACAACTGCCGCTGTCATCTAGCGGCCGTGTGTTGACCAGCAACCCAAGGGTTCTTGATTGGTTGACTAGGTCATCCACTTCCTCCCAGATTGACATCTGACAACCCCCAGCCAAGAGTCGGTGGGATCTCAGACAAAAACCCTTAGTTGGCATGGCCCGGGAGCGGGTCAGCGGCCCTCACCTGTCCTCAACCCACCTCTGTCCCATCTGGTTCCCTCAGCCAGAGATCTACTATGCGGTCTGGGCTCAGCGCCACTATATAGCGAGGACGAACAATTTGAGGAGGGCAGTCAGCAGCTATTTGGCAGCGAAGAAATGGGGCAAATATCCCCTGCTTCTTGCAGTAGGCGGAAAAGTATAGATGTTGAGAGTGGCATGGGAGGTCATGTTGTGAGGGGTCAGCCTCTACATACCAAGACTGGTGATGAGGACAGCAGTGACGATGAAACACAAACAGATGATGATGTAGCCAACCGCACTTGGGAGCCGGGTAAGCAAGGGCTTCATCATCGTCAGGAGAAGAGGGCGTCAGCTTGCGCGTCAGGCAGCGGCGCAGCAAGCAAGTTGTAGTGTGGCCGTGAGTTAGTAGGGTAGCAGCAGTGTGAGGTCGGGAGCCAAGCGGCCATGGGGTAGAAAACCCACTTTGCAGGTCCAAGAAAGTAGCGGCACAGGGGCTCAGCGAGGCAGCGGCGGTAGTAGTCACTCAGTGCAGAGCGTTGGCGGTAAAATTAGCTACTCGGCGGTATAGCAGTTCTTTGCTAAGACACCGGAGGAGCCGAATATGGGTATATGTAGAATCTGTGGACATAAAGTGAAGCGTGAACAGGGAGCTAACATTGGCACCACGGCCTTGCATCAACACATGCAGCATCACCATCCAGTGGCCTGGAAGAAACGTGGCTCAGATGTGGTGGTCCATCCTGCTGCCGAAGCAGCAGCAGCAGTGGCCAGTGGCACGCATGCCATTGCAACCAGTCAAGGCTCCACCACCTCTGCAGAAGGGAGCTGGCTCTCTTTGCCATCATCTCCCGATCCAGATGCTCCTGCTCCTCGCTACTCATGGAGACAGCAGTCGTTCAGCGAGGCGATTGCAAAGAGACAACAGTATGCGTCCAACCATCCTAAGGTGCAGCAGCTGACCGTGCTCCTGTCCAAGTTGTTGGTACGGCAGTCCCTCCCTTTCCAAATGGTGGACTCTGCACCATCAGAGAAACTAATGGCTTGTGCCGAGCCGGGGGATGGAGAGTTCCAAGCCGTAATTTCTTTTTCAAAAAGGCAATACCAGCACTTCATAAATATGTAGAACAGAAGGTGGGCCAGTCCTTGAGCTTATCGGTTTGTTCCCAGGTGCACGGCAGCGCAGACATCTGAAACTATAACTACGGTCAGGGCCAGTACATGTCCTTTATGGCCCATTGGGTGAATGTGCTTCCTGCCCAGGCACACCAACAACTTGGACAGGAGATGCCGTTATCTCCTCCACGTTGTCAAACTGCGGCTCCTGCGCCAATGTCCGCCTCCTCCTCCTCCACCAACACCACCATCTCAGCCTCCACAAGTACTGCTCCATCATACCACATGTGTAGGGCACAGCGGTGTCTCGCAGTTCTACACCTATCTTGCCTTGGCGAACGTAGTCACACAGGGGAGGAACTGCTCCGCGTCATGCAGCAAGAAATCGATGTGTGGCTTTCTCCGCGCCAACTGCAAATCGGAACCATACGGACAATGGGAGTAACATGGTGTCCATGCTGCACCGAGGAGGGATGGTCCATGCGCCCTGCTTGGCGCATGTGTTCAATCTGGTTGTGAAAAGGTTCCTGAAGTCTTCCACCGATCTTCAGAAGATTCGGACAATGGCCAGGAAACTGTGCATGCACTTCATCAATTACTACAAAGCCAGGAACACCCTCCTTGAGTTGCAGCGGCAGAACGGCCTCCCCCAACACACTCTGATATGCAATGTTTTCACCCGTTGGAATTCCAGCCTGCACATGTTGGACCGACTGTATGAACAGAGAAAGGCCATTAACGATTTTTTGATGATCCAGGCGGACAGGAGTACTCCCCTGTGTAACTTTGATGTCAGCCAGTGGCAGCTCATTTCGTGACACCTTTCCGTTTGTTGAGGCCATTCGAGGAGGCCCCATTATTTTTTCAGTCGCCAGGACTACGGGATGAATAACGTCATTCCACTGCTTCATGTCCTGGAACAAAATGCTGAAAAATCTGTCTGGGCAGGGGACTGGAGGAAAGTGGCGACTACATCTTGCGGCCACATGAGTCCGGTGGGGACTGAAATGGAGGAGGAGGAGGACATTGGAGCAGAAGTATTGTGTGGTGAAATGAGTGGATTTTCTACCCAGGTGACAAGAGAGGAGAGCAGGAGCAGCTGGAGGAGGTAGATGGAGATGAGGAAGATGGGGCAGATGACCCCCAAGCACCGTGGCAGTATACAGTGGAGATGGAGGCAGGGAGCCACTCGGAGTCACTTGTGAAGATGGTCCGCAGCATGCTGATTTGCCTGGCTAGTGACAGCCGAATACCCAGCATCCGGCAGAGGGATGACTTCTCCACCCTATCGGACCCTCGTTACCGGTCCAAAATGGGAGCCTTTTCCCCACCTATTGAGAGGGAGGACAAACTCAAATACAAAAGGGAAATTCCTCCGTAGTCAGTTGGCCGCTGCCTATGTCCGCATCGTCCCCCCCTCTGACAGGCCCCGAAGGGTTTTCACGCTTTACTACTACTGCCCGGCTGCTGGGAAAGGTGGGGTGGTAGGGCAGTACCAGCTCCATCAGCAGCAACCTAAGTCTGGATCACTGATGAGAAGCTTCCTTCACCCGCCTAGTGAGGAGCGCAGTCGCCAGCAGCAGCAGACCTGGAGCAGACCCTGAACCCCAAAAGGTGGTGGCCTACTTGGACAGCACTCTGCCACTCCAAATTAGAAGATCCCCCTGGACTACTGGGCAGCCAAACTGGATGTGTGGCCGCAACTTGCCGAGTTTGCAGTGGAGAAGCTGTCCTGCCCGGCCAGTAGTGTGACATCAGAGCGGGTGTTCAGTGCGGGCGGGGGCCCCTCGTTACCCCAAGGAGAACCAGCTTGTCCACGGGAAATGTGGAATGGGCTAACCTTTGTCAAGATGAATCAGGCGTGGATCGGCCAGGGTTTCCCACAAAAAATGCCTTAGGCGTCAACGACATCAGCCATGACGCCTCACCAAACTGTGAGAAATGAGTATGGGTTCAAACTACCTGCCTCAGCCCCCTATTCTGATGCCGCCACCTGCCTGATGCCACACATCTGCTGACAGTTTCTCCATCTGCCACCACCATCTTACCCGGGACTGGTATTGTCACCCCCCTCCACACTCTGTCATTGTGCCACTTTTTGACCTCATGCTGCTGCTTTCTGTTGCTGGTGCCGTGACATCCACAAATGTGTCATTGTGCCACTCTCTGACCTCCATGCTGTTGCTCCTGCCCCGTTTACCTCCACTCTCTGTCATTGTGCCACTTTGTGTCCTACTCCAGATTTTTGCCACCTCCAGAATGTCATTGTGCCACTGTCTGACCACATGATGCTGCTGCCTTGACCTCCACACTGTGTCATTGTGCCACTCTGTGGCCTACTCCAGTTTTTGCCACCTCCAGAATGTCAATGTGCCACTGTCTGACCTCATGCTGCTGCTGCCCTGACCTCCACACTGTGGCATTGTGCCACTCTGTGGCCTACTCCAGTTTTTGCCACCTCCAGAATGTCATTGTGCCACTGCCTGACCACTTGCTGCTGCTGCCGTGACCTCCCCACTGTGTCATTGTGCCACTCTGTGGCCTACTCCAGTTTTTGCCACCTCCAGAATGTTATTGTGCCACTTTCTGACCTCCTGCTGCTGCCACCGTCACCTCCACTCTCTGTCATTGTTCCACTCTGTGGCCTACTACTGTTTTGCCACCTCCAGAATGTCATTGGGCCACTGTCTGACCTCATGCTGCTGCTGCCGTGACCTCCACACTGTGTCATTGTGCCACTCTGTGGCCTTCTCCTGTTTTTGCCACCTCCAGAATGTCATTGTGCCACTGCCTGACCTCATGCTGCTGCTGCCGTGACCTCCACACTGTGTCATTGTCCCACTCTGTGGTCTACTCCTGTTTTTGCCACCTCCAGAATGTCATTGTGCCACTCTGTGGTCTACTACTGTTTTGCCGCCGCCGGAAGGTTATTTTGCCGCTGTCTCACCTCATGCTGCTGCTGCCGTGACCTCCACACTGTGTCATTGTGGCACTCTGTGGCCTACTCCTGTTTTTGCCACCTCCAGAATGTCATTGTGCCACTGCCTGACCTCATGCTGCTGCTGCCGTGACCTCCACACTGTTTCATTGTGCCACTCTGTGGCCTACTCCAGCATACCTCACAACTTTTAGAGATTGCAAAGAGGGACAAATCAGGCCACGCCTCTAACCACGCCCAAACTCATGACATCACAGCAAGACATGTCTCTAACCCCACCCATAGGAAAAGGAAAAAATGGACCCGGCGCTCGTGAGGTAAAAAAAAGCCCGAGCTAGAGGCTTAGTAATTAAAATAGTTTTTATTCTTAAAAATGCAATGGAATTACCAATGCAAACTTAAAAACAGAACAGACTTAAAACTTGACGCATTTATACTTCTGATGAAGCGCGGGTGCTCGCTCGAAACGCGTCAATTTTGAAGTCTGTTTTGTTTTTAATTGTGCATTGGTAATTCCATTGTATTTTTAAGAATAAAAACTATTTTAATTACTAAGCCTCTAGCTCAGGCTTTTTTTATCTCACGAGCGCCAGATCCATTTTTTCTTTTTCCTATTGGCGTTTATCTCCCACCGGATCACCGAACAGAGCATCAGTGACCAGCGGCTGCCGTATTAAGGGCTACGGAATACAAATAGCCCTGTAAACACATATGAGTGTTGTGCCTCTATACTAAGAGCGCAACATTCTATGGTGAGAGTCCAACTCTTTATCTTTTACTGTAATCATTGTTTAACAGTTTACACTATTGTGCACCCCCTCTTTTTTCATTTTTCCTGTGCATCTAACCACACCCAAACACATGACATCACATCAAGACACGCCTCTAACCACACCCATACACATACATGCCAACTTTTTAGACAGCCAAAAAGGGAGACATTTTCAGGATTGCATTGTATCCAATGATGAAATATTAAGTAAATTATTATGTAATATACAGCGAGGAAACAATTGGATACTTTTTTCAACAAGATCGTCAGTTTACTGGCGCAAATCTATTTCTCAAATGAAAAAGAGGGACATTTATAGAGCTAAGAGGAACAGAGGGACAAGGGTTAAAAATAGGGACAGTCCCTCCAAAATAGGGACAGTTGGGAGGTATGACTCCAGTTTTTGCCACCTCCAGAATGTCATTGTGCCACTGTCTGACCTCATGCTGCTGCCACCGTCACCTCCACTCTCTGCCATTGTGCCACTCTGTGGCCTACTACTGTTTTGCCACCTCCAGAATGTCATTGTGCCACTATCTGACCTCATGCTGCTGCTGCCGTGACCTCCACACTGTGTCATTGTGCCACTCTGTGGCCTACTCCAGTTTTTGCCACCTCCAGAATGTCATTGTGCCACTGTCTGACCTCATGCTGCTGCTGCCGTGACCTCCACACTGTGTCATTGTGCCACTCTGTGGCCTACTCCTGTTTTTGCCACCTCCAGAATGTCATTGTGCAACTCTGTGGCCTACTCCTGTTTTTGCCACCTCCAGAATGTCATTGTGCCACTGTCTGACCTCATGCTGATGCTGCCGTGACCTCCACACTGTGTCATTGTGCCACTCTGTGGCCTACTTCTGTTTTTGCCACCTCCAGAATGTCATTGTGCCACTGCCTGACCTCATGCTGCTGCTGCCGTGACCTCCACACTGTGTCATTGTGCCACTCTGTGGCCTACTCCAGTTATTGCCACCTCCAGAATGTCATTGTGCCACTGTCTGACCTCATGCTGCTTCTGCCGTGACCTCCACAGTGTGTCATTGTGCCACTCTGTGGCCTACTCCTGTTACTGTGCCACTCTGTGACTTACTACTGTTTTGCCACCTTCAGAATGTCATTGTGCCACTCTCTGACCTCATGCTGATGCTGCTGTGACCTCCACACTGTGTCATTGTGCCACTCTGTGGACTACTTCTGTTTTTGACACCTCCAGAATGTTATTGTGCCACTGTCTGACCTCATGCTGCTGCTGCCGTGACCTCCACACTGTGTCATTGTGCCACTCTGTGGCCTACTCCTGTTTTTTCCACCTCCAGAATGTCATTGTGCCACTGTCTGACCTCATGCTGCTGCCACCGTCACCTCCACTCTCTGTCATTGTGCCACTCTGTGGCCTACTACTGTTTTGCCACCTCCAGAATGTCATTGTGCCACTGTCTGACCTCATGCTGCTGCTGTGGCTGCTATCGTAACCTCCACACTATGTCATTGTGCCACTCTGTGGCCTCATGCTGCTGTGGCTGCCGCCGTCACCTCCACCCTCTGTCGCTAATGTTGCCACCTGAGCTCTCAGCTTGTTTTTCTCCAGCTTTCGCTGGCATGACTTTATCAGGCTACATTCCTGCTTGAGTTTTTTGGTCAGTTTTGCCCTCTTAAGTGCCCAGGGAATTTTATACTGAAGCGATTCTAAGAGCGACGGCAGTCATGTGCGTGTCATACTAAAACACAACATTGTATGAAGACCAAACCAAGCTCCCTCTGTATACTTATGCATGGCACAACGTTCTACAGCACTCTGCAGGCTCTGTGCAGCCTGGAAATAGCTGTTTTTTAACGTGATTCGTCCCGAAGTAATTCGAACCGAATTTAATTTTGTCGGGAAATTCGGCGAAGTGACCGAATCGAATTTTTGAGAAATTCGCCCATCTCTATTAATGACCTAGGAAAGCTAGTGTATACAAGCAGGAGATAAGAACTGCTCAGCTCTGAACATAATCAAAATCAGAACAATAATAGTCTTTATTTACTTTTCCTACATGTTTAAAACTAATCAATGTGGTGGGAATACCTCCATAAAGTTAACTCCATTAGCCCCTGCCTGCAGGGACAGAGAGGGATTGCAGCTTCCTGTCCTCTCTTGTTCTTGTATTTACTAACAGCTTCAGTTCTTAGAACAGCCTCCTGATCAGGAATAGGAATAAAGAAAGCTGCAATCATCATGGTTTAACCCTTAAACTTAACAGGATCAAATGAGATTCCTCTTTCAGATGGGTTTTGGAGTCAATTGAGGTGACCTTGAAAGACCCCTAGGTCTCTGTGATCAATAAGCTAGAGCACCCAGTTTTGTTCTAACAGCAGCTTTTGCAGCAGTTAATATAATTTTAGAATACAGGAAAATGCAAATAGATCAAAAATAAAAAATAAGTTATAAAATTGTAATCTGTAAAGAATTAAAACTGTTTAATATAAAAAAATGTAAAATAAAATGTTTGCAAAAAAGTATAATCATTATTACTATTTAGTATAAAAAGATTTTTTTGTGTAGAAGGACAATAATGTCGATATATTATTCACATACCATTTTTGGACCCCAGTCATGGTATTCATCTGACAGGACGCAATGGGGCTATTGATTTCTATAAAGCAAACATAGTACTAATTAAACAACGTTTGCTCAATTTAGCGAACTTGCACAGTTTCTATACCTGACACAGAAGTGTGGTCGAAGTGAAAAAGTCAACAGACCAGTTGTGGCCCTGCATAACTTTATATGGTAACCTGATGATTAATACAAAACTATGGAGAAAAGAAATAATTAATACTTATCTTTAATAACCTCTTAAGCCGAACACCTGAAAAGTAGTTAACCCCTTACCGACATTTGCCGTACTCATACGGCAATGTCGGGTAGGGGTTCCCGCAAATTGCCGTATGAGTACGTCAAGCGGATCTTGCGCGCTCACAGGCGGAGCGCGCAAGATCGCGGCATGGAACCGGCGGTATATTACCGCTGGCATCATGCCGCATCCCCCACAGCCGGAGTGAGCTCCGGCCGCGGGGGATTAACCCCCCGATGTCGCGACATCGTGGTCGCGACATCGCGGCTGCGGGCGGCAGGAGTGAGCTCCTGCTGCCCGAGATCCAGCGCAGTAATGCCGCTGAGAGCCGCTACTGAGTCTCCTACCAGGCAGCCCGGATGCTGAATGACAGCATCCGGGTTGTCTGGTGATGTCACGATGCCCACAATGCATTGTGGGCAGCGTGACAGATAGTTGCCATGGAGACCAGCATACAGCTATAAGCTGTATGCTGATCTCCTATTGCATGAACGATCTGACGATCGTTCATGCAATTCCCCCCTGGGGAAAAGTGTAAAAAGTGTGAAAAAGTAAAAATAAAGTGTAAAAAAGTAAAACACAAACACAAAAAATAAAATAAAAACACGTCAACCCGCCCTTTTACCCTTTACAAACGCCAATCGCCCCAAAAAATATCAAAAATAAATAAAGTACCCATATTTGGTATCGCCGCGTGCGTAGCGACCCACCCTATAAATCTGTCACGTTAATTAACCCGTACAGTGAATACCGTAAAAAACAAAAACAGTCACAGAATTGCGATTTTTGTACATCCTGCAGCACATAAAATGGAATAAAAAGCGATCAAAAACTAATATAAACGCCAAAGTTGTACCAATTAAAACGTCAGATCATCCTGCAAAAAGAAAGTCCTTACACAGCTCTGTATACAGAATAATTAAAAAGTTCTGCTATTAGAAGATAGCGATGCATAAATATTGTTTTACACAATAAAAACACATTTTTTTCAAAAAAATTGTGCTTTCAAATAAAAAAAACTACATAAATTGGGTATCACCGTAATCATCTCAACCCACAGAGTAAAACTAACTTGTCACGGATACTGCATGGTGAACGCTATTAAAAATAAAAATAAAAAACACTGCTAGGATTGCAGTATTTTCTTCACCCTGCCTTCCAAAAAAAACGGATTTAAAAGCGACCATAAAGTCTTGTCCCCCTCAAAAATGTTACCAATAAAAACGTCAACTCATCCCACAAAAAAAAGTCCCTATACAGCTCCATAAACAGAAAAATAAAAAAAGTTATGGCTCTCAGACTGCGGTGATGCAAAAACGTGTTTTCCTTTTCAAATAAAAAGTGTTTTTATTGTGTAAAAGCAGTAAAACATTAAAAAATATACAAATGTGGTATCGCTGTAATCATATCAACTGCTGAGGAAAACTAGCATGTCATTTATACCGCACGTGACCGCTGTAAAAAATAAAAATAAAAACACTACCAGGATTGCTGTAATTTTGTACAAAATGCCTCACAAAAACCTTAATAAAAAGTGATTTTAAAGCATCACATGCCCCCCATAATGGTACCAATAAAAACATCAACTCATCTTGTAAAAAACAAGCCCACAAGCAGCTCCATATGCAAAAAATTAAGAAAGCTATGGCTACACCTCTGGATATATACCGTAAGGGGTGTAGTTCAAATATGGGGTCTTTTTAGGGGTATTTATTAAGTTTTGGAACCTTAGGGTGTCCGCAAACCTGAAATGGCCCCTAAATAAAATTGTAATGAAAATGAGGCCCCAGAGTCCAGTAGGTGCTCCTCCTATTCTGGGGCTTGTGGTTGAGCCAAATAATGCACTAGGGCCACATATGGGATATCTCTGAAAACGGCAGAATGTGGGAAATCAATATTAATTTGAATTTCCCTGATCACATTTACCGTATTCTTGTCAATAATGTATAAAAATTGAAAATCTGCAAAAAAAGTGAAATTTAGAAATTTCACTTCCACTTTGCTTTAATTCCTGTGAAACACCTACTTGGTTAATAAACTTCCTAAACTTCTGTTTCTATACTTTAAGGGGTGTAGTTTCTTAGATGAGGTCATTTATGGGGGTATCTAACATACAGGTCAATCAAAGTCACGTTAGAACTGGACTGGTCCCTAAAAATATGTATATTGCAAATTTTCTTGAAAATTTTAAAATTACTATTAAATTTATAAGCCCCCTAATGTCATAAAAAACATAAAAGACATTTAAAAAAATGATGCCAAACTACAGCAGACATATGGTAGATGCTAGTTATAAACTATTTTGAGTGGAATAACTATCTGTCTTACATGCAGAAATTTTTGAAGTTTGAAATTGGTAAATTTTTCACATTTTTCACCATAATTTGATATTTTTCTCAAATAAACAATCATTTTTGGACCAAATTTCTTTACTATCTTGTAGCACAATGTGTCACGAGAAAACAATCTCTGAATCACATGGATAGGTTAAAGTGTCAAAAAGTTATTCTCACATAAAGTGACACATGACAGATTTCAAAAATAGGGCTCTGTCAGATAGGCCATAACTGGCTCCGGCGGTAAGGGGTTAATGACCAGAACAATTTTTTTGTGTTTGCCTCCTTGCGTTGCAACAATTGTAACTTATTATTTTTTCGTTGACGGAGTTGGATGAGGCCTCATTTTATTCAAGACAAGTTGCACTTTATAGTTATGTTCACACGGTTTAACTGCGGGACGTAATTACGCCCCGCAATTACGCCGTGGGGACGGGGGCGGGAGCGTGGGAGGGAGCGGGGGGCCGGCACTTCGTATACGGGCTGCTGGTAATTCACATGTCAATTATCTCCCCCCGCGGCGTATTCGCCGAGCAGGGAGAGGAGACGTAATCCATCGTTCTCTATGAGAACTGTGGATTACCGTAACGACTGGGCCGTTTTCAGCCCGTAATTTGCGCACTTCGGCGCGTAATTACGGACCGAAATACGGCCCATTTTTTTTGCTG